>APFE030725315.1:0-50074 GCA_000404065.3 Pinus taeda
ACATTTTTTTATTTTTTTATATTAATATCATGCAAAAAAACATTATTAACCCTAATATTAGTATTAATAAAAATATGACACATGGTATTGACCCATGGTATTCACCAAAATGGCACATGGTATTGACCCATGGTATTCACCTAGAATGTAGCCTATTTAAATGGGGGAATTAAACCAGAATAGATCCATTTTACTCTAGATCTACTAACCCCCAAGAGGTATCAAATATCGCGATATGCAAACTAGCATAGAGTGAAAAAATATTTGATCAGAGCAAGAGTAAAAATGGATGTTGTAATTTAATGTAGGTTAAACATTTTAGCATGTTAAAATAAAACCAACTATTAATTTTATTAATTTTTATAAATTACTAATAGTAATTTTAAGCTCCAGGTTTATGATAACCCATGGTATTCCCATGGTATTCATGTGAGCATAGACTATTTAAAGGGGAAATTCTATCTTAGATCCATCTTAATTCTGGGTCTACCAAGTGCTCAGAGAGATAAATAGATTTCATCCCCCTAAGAGTGGTAGATGTGGAGTTAAGATGGATATAGGTTGGTTTTTATGATAATGAAGATATTAAATAGACTTAGGAAATTATATTGTAAAAACATCTTAAGGTGAATTGTTAAAGCATAGACATTGGACAAGTATATTTGTATACTTCTGTTTTAAACTAAAACAAATCTAGGGAATGGATTGATTTCACTAGTCATCCTTCTATAACTTTCCAACATATGCTGGAGTAAACAAATTGTAATTGTGGATTGGCAGGGTGGTTACGAGGTCCCTAGAAGTGGAGTAAACAGATTGTAATTTGGGTAATTTTTCTAATTGCAAACAGGAACATAGAAGTGATGAATTTGAATTTTTCTTGGTTTTATATATAATATTAGGTTTTTTCTCATGCTTTCTGTGAATGGCACGGGTGAAATTTATCTTACACCTACTAGATTATCGATATATTTCCGTAATTTTGATTTCAAAAGATATTTTAAAGAAATGCAATGATTTCATTTGTGTATTCAATAAATACAAGATTTTATAATTGAGAAAAATATTCGCCATGCCTGGTGAGAAATTCGCCAAAAAATTATATATACATATCATATTATTGATAAAATCGCCTTCCATTTTTCCTATATACTATGGAGATTCGCCCATTTATTATATATGTAAATTTAGGGGGGGTTCTTCAAATTTTCCCTGATTGTATTGTATCTTATTACAGGTTGCCTTCCAGCGCGAAAAAACTTCGGATCCTCATGATAAAGCATTTCACCCGACATCAAAAGATTAACGACCTCATGCTTTAGGGGGCAACTGTTATAGACATTTTTGGGCACTGCAACCGCAATCATACATTTCCATAAACCAAGCGCTCCTCAGTCCCTAAAAGCGTTGCTTCATGCCCTAAAGGAACAAGGTCAGCTAATTACATCATCTCCCATAAGTTCTCCACAGAAAACTGCTCAAAACTGGTCAAAACTGGACCATATAGACTGCCTAGTGCAGAGGGTGCGATGCATCTCACCTGCTCAGTGTAAAAGGTGCGATGCATACTGGAATGTCCTTCTGTAGGGTGCGATGGGCAAGAATAGACAAATGGCAGAGACAGTTTACAAGGTGGATCATCACGGAATCTTCCAGAAACTTCTCCCGTGACACTTGCCTCTCTGAATTTTCCCGGATGAGTAATAGATCATCAATCTCCAAGTGGAATCAAGAACTATCACAAAGAGGACACTAATCAAAATCCCAGAAGCTGACTCACCCCCCTACAATCATCTATATATGGATCCCTCATCACAGAGATCCAGAGGCTCTAATCTTGTATCTTGTAAGGAAGTGATGTTGATTTCCTAGTGCAACATCATAGTGTTGGGTGATCTAAGCTTTTCATGAGGTGAAGAAGGGCTTTCATGCTGAGAGGATGACGCTAGGTCAAAACAATTGGTTGTAATCCTCTTTGCTATTCTTGATATTAATAAAGTTATTCAAGTTTTCCTCCACATTCTTGTATGTTCAATGATATACGCATTTGTGTGGTCAATACATATTTGGTATTGTATTGTTTATGATTGTAGATCTCTGTTCTTCGATAGTATTATGCTGCTTTGATTCCACAAGTTTTCTTTGAAGCTGGGTAGATGAAAGAGGAGCGGCGAAGATCTATCAGAAGGGAGAGGAACCGAGCAAGGATCCAAGCGCAAGACTGAGGTTGGTTTCCTTTGTTCCCCTCTTATCGACTTCTCATAAAGGAAAGCAAAAGTAGTTTTAGTTTGTTTGTTTCTAAGATAGCTACCAGCCTTAGTGGGACTAGCAACTCCGAGTGGACACTATATTCCACAATAACACTTAGGTCAAATGTTAGCAGTGTGGAAGTTTCCCTCTAATATTTTTCTTGTATAATGGATACTTCTTTTATTGTAACACAAGGTCAGACATTTTGAGTAGTATGGCTTGAATTTCCCATCATTCTTTTGTTTTAGACTCGTAGTTCAGAATTTTCCATTCATATAGCTTAGTGTCTAAATTTTGACCAATTATGAGTGGTGCACCTTGAAAGATTTCTCTAAATGTACGTGGCTCCGTGTTATCTTTTTCTTCCTGCAAGATTTGATATAATCTCCTTATTTCTAAGTGATCATCCTAGGGTTCTACCCACAATTTGCATTCTTAAGGGTCAAGCAAAATTATTATTTTTTCCTAACTCCCTTTAATTTTATTCTCTCTTTCCAGGAAATTGTTGCTTTCATTTTCCAACCCCACTGTCTTCCAACCAAAGCTAAATACATTGGTATACCATCAAATAAGTCGATTACCCAAGGCCAAAAATACCCATTATTATGTTTTCATCTGCCTATCCATTCAGATAGATTCAATAAATCCCTGTTCTATTAATTTCAAATAGTTAGTTGTTCCCTGTAAGTGTTAGGATATTCCGACACAGGAAATATTTAAGTATAGCTTGGTCTAGTGTAGAGTTAGGTAAAGTGTGTTTCTTTACTATGTACATCTGTAACTTGCAAGCAGATGGTCACGATATGTTCTAGACATGAAGTGATCTGACGGTTCATTCTCTCCTCGGTATTGTCGACACTTGATCTGTGGCTTAACACCTGAGTGGTCCATGATCTCTATTTAAAGAACATGGAGAGTCATTTGTAGGGTGACCATTCATGCGAGAAGCTTATATAAATTTTCATTTTTTTAATTAATAAATTTCCTGAAGTGGCCGCGTTGGCTTAGGTTGTGCATTGTTTCCCTCCTTGAGGGTTTTAACCACGTCAAGAATATTGGTGTATTGATCTATGATCTGTTTGTGAGCGATGTCCTTTGGTGTTCTATCTGGGGAACTTACCCTGTAAATCCCTACATGGTATCAGAGTTATTTGAAGGCCGCATCGATTGGTGATCTAAATTGGAATCCGGTACAACTGCATCTGACTATCGTTTCCTAGATCTATTGTTTCTTACCACTTTCGGAACGAAAGGACTGCCCTATTGTGTTATAATCATCTATTCCAGTGAGGAACCCCTTTCACTTCACGCGAAAAGGTTTCTAGTAGCCCTAGCTACGTCATTTTTAAATCTGAAGGTATACAAAGTTTATTGTAATTTTAGTTATATATCTCTCTGTTTATTTCGGTTTATTTATCTCTCTGTTTTATATTACTGGATCTATACCTTTCATTTTTGCGTATTCTCATTGCCCCACGACTCTGTGTTATCTGGGCAAATGAGAAATAGAAAGGAAGAATTTTTCTCATGCATATGCTCTTTTCCGTCGCGCCTTAGCGTGATCTCAAAAAATCGGAAACATAGAGAAAAATATATAGTTTTCGGCGAAAGCTAACTTCAAGCCATAAGGTTCTCCAAAATTACTTTATGAGAATAGAGATCTTGGGTTCAAGTTTTTCCTTTTGTTGAGTTACCTTTTCAAAAAGCACATGGAACTTATGTTTTATGAGAATAGAGATCTTGGGTTCAAGTTTTTCATTTTGTTGAGTTACTTTTTCAAAAAGCACATGTAACTTATGTTTAAAATTTACTTTATGTAAAAGTATTCTCACCCATTATAAAAAGTGAGTCACTTATAATTCTAAAGTCTCATCTTTTATTTAAGTTATAATTTAGTGAGTAGCTCATAAAGTACCATTGTAAAAGTGGCTTTCACTTATTTATAAAAGTGGGTCACATATAATCTTTTTTTAAAGTGAGCTAATTAGATTAAGTTTGGAAAGGGGGGAGATTTTTTTTAAATATAACATTATCATTAACTTCCACACATCCACGCACTTCGTCGGCAACTTCAACATGTTTTCTTCAAAAAGCCATAACTTCTTCATCTAGAACCCATTTATTTTTAATGAGCCTAATTTTTCGAGATCTTTCAATTGGAACACTTGCTTTCAGCATCTACAACTTCAGTTTCTATTAAAATGGAGAGTCCATGCCAATTTATTCTTAACAGCACCAACTACTTCTAATAGTGGTCTTACATTGTGGATTTACTTGGAAGTAAAGGTCTTTATAGAATAGCCTCAAGATAAGAAACTAAACCTAAAGATGAAGATAAGACAGCCAAATGGGAAAATAGGCAAGATCAAGCACGTGGGTTGAAAGGAATGTTTATTTCTCCAAACCTTAGATTCCATGTCGCAGAACTTGATACCATAATGAAGCAATTAAACAGCTTACTAAAGTTTTTGGAATTTCAACTCGAAAATGAGTTGCTTACGTTCGACCCCAATAATTTTTCTTCCATTGAAGATTTTTTGTCCAAGTTCAAGACCCTTACACTTCTCTTGGAAGGTGTTAAGGTTAAGAAAGAATATGGTAGCCTTGTCTATTCCATTCTTACTAAGTTGGGACCAACCTACTCTGTGTTTGTTTCCACCTTCCATTCTACTAGAGAAGCCTTTATTTCTCAAGGACAAGACTACAAGTCCCCCTCTTTTGATGCCTTCTGTGATTCTTTAATAAGAGAACAAGAAAAACTCTTACATCTTGGTATTCTTAATTTTGGAAACTCTTATAAGAAAGCCTTAGCCGTTGAGCAACAACCAAATTCAAAGAATCCTAAGAAGCAGTATCCTAAAAAGAATGGTCCTAAACCAAACAAGGGTCCTAAGAAATTTCAGTCTCAAAATGAAAAATCATTTCAACAAAATGACAATGGAAATAAAAACAAAGGGAACAAGACTTGTAGACATTGCAACTTTTGTAATAGAGATGGCCACTTCGAATCCAAATGCTTTAAGAAGATGTAAGACTTGGAAGCAGCAATAAAGAAGCATAACATCCATTTGGAGCATTCTTCAACTTCCAACTTCATCTTCAAGAATAGCACTTTTTGCATGTGTTTGTCAAGCATCTCAGTCTGGTTATGCACTAAATGTGTCATCTTCTTCTCATTCTCATGAGTGGCTCATTGATTCTGGAGCTTCTTATCACATGGCCAAAAACAAAGCCATGTTTTCTTCTTTAAATGATTGTAACACCAAAAATATATATGTTGGTGATGATAGATCTCTTAGTGTTGTAGGGACTAGAACTATTCATCTAGACAATGGTCAATTTAATGATGTACTATGTGTCCAACCTTATCCTTCAACCTTCTATCTGTATATCAGATAACTCATTCAGGTGAAAGTAAATCTGTTGAATTTTCACCTCAGGATGTTGTAATTAAAGACCTAAGAGATCCTAAATAGATTTTAGCTACTGGCGTTGCTGATGATTCTACAAGGGTGTATAAGTTTAACAACTTTGGGTCATCAACTCTTCGCTTAGTATTTGTTGCTCATAATGATGAAGTGAGCAAACTTTAGCATGAGAGATTTAGTCACTTAAACTCTCACTCCCTTGAAAATCTATGTAAAGAAAATATGGTGACAAGTCTTCCTATGGTATGATGGTGTTTGTTCCGGAAATGTACTCAGAAAACATCATCGGGGTAGTTTTGAAAAACGTGTCTCTTGGCATGCCTCAACCCCTTTACAGCTTGTGCATAGTGATTTATGTGGTCCACTTACAGTTGTTTCATTCTCTAGCTACAAGTATTTCTTAACTTTCATTGATGATTTCTCCCAACGCACTTGGGTATATTTCTTAAAACTCAAGAGTGAAGTATTTAACATGTTCTTGGCCTTTAAGGCCTTTGTTGAAAAACAATCTGGACATCAAATTCTTAAGCTAAGATCCGATAATGGTGGAGAATATGTTAACAACAAATTCATCAACTTTTGCACTAAGAATGGAATTCAAATGCAACATACTGTTCCATATACCCCACAACAAAATGGTGTAGCTGAAAGGAAGAATCGCACCTTCAAGGAAATGGCTAATTGTATGTTTCAATCTAAGAGACTTAGTCTTAATTTTTTGGCACAAGCAATTAACTGTGAAAATTACATAGTAAATCGCACTCCTACTAAGGTTTTAAAGAATATCACTCCAGAAGAAGCATGGAACTCAATGAAAACAAATGTAAGTCATTTTCGTGTTTTTGGAAGTGAAGCATGGGCCCATATTCCAGATGATAAACAAAAAGCTTTAGAACCTAAGAGCGAAAAATGTATTTTTGTTGGATATTCTGAAGATGTCAAAGGATATAGACTTATTTCACTTAAGTCCAAAAATGTTATCATTAGAAGAGATGTAAAGTTTTCTTAAAAATATATCGGCCTACGAGTCGAGTTTGACGGGAAGTGCCACCTCTCTCTATCCCTTCTACTTCTGAAAATATTTCTTCTTCAGATGATGACAGCGAGGATGCCAATCCTACTCCACCTTCTTTGGATCCTCGTTTAGCTCCTCAGCTTCCAAAATGGGTTCGTGCTACTCGAGATGCAACAGATGCTCTTACAGGTGATCCTACAGATCAGCGATGTACACATTCTCAGTTCGATAGAGCCTCTTCTTTACTAGCTCAAGCTTCAGCAAATTATGATCCTGACACCTCTGCAGAAGCTTCAGGCCATCCAGATTGGGACGGAGCTATGAATGAATAATATCGTTCATCATTGGCAAATGATACATGGGATCTTGTTCCTCTTCCAAAGGGATGAAGACTTGTTTGATGCAAATGGGTATACATTACCAAGTTTGGACCAGCGGGAAAAGTTGATAAACATAAAGCTCGTCTTGTTGCTAAGGGTTTTTCACAAGTTGAAGGCATTGACTATACTAAAACCTTTTCCCCTGTTGCCAAAATGAACTATATCCACCTTGTTCTTTCCCTTGCTGCCTCTTTCAAATGGGAAATCCGTCAGATGGATGTTAAATTTGCCTTCCTGCTTGGGGACTTGCATGAAGAAATCTATATGGAACAACCTCCTGGCTTTATCCAAACTGACTCCATCCTTGTATGTCGGCTTAAGAAATCCTTTTATGGTCTCAAGCAAGCTCCACAGGCTTTGTATGCCAAAATGGATAGCCTTCTTTTAGAAACTGGGTTTTTAAGGTGTCATTCTAACAATACTGACTAAACCAAGAAAGTGGGTAAGTCTCTCATCATTCTTGTTCTTTATGTTGATGATCTTATCCTTACTCATAGTGATCCGAACCTTATAAACCATGTGAAGTCCAGCCTTAAAAAGAAGTTTGAAATGACAGACTTAGGACACTTGCATTATTTCCTTGGTCTTCAAGTCTTGCAATTCGAGGAAGGTATTTCCCTTTCCCAGTGCAAGTATGCATGTGATCTTCTACGCCACTTTAACATGGAAGACTGTAAGCCAGCGCCTTCTCCCTTTCAGTCTGGAGCCAAACTTTCAATCACTTGTACTTCCCCTGAAGTTGATGCTACCTTATATTGTCAACTTGTAGGAAAACTTTTGTATCTGACCCATACCCATCCTAACCTTTCCTTTGTTGTTGGCCTTATTGCTCAGTTTATGCAAAACACACATGAAAGTCATTGGAAAGCAGCGAAAAGAATACTTCGTTATGTTCGAGGTACAGTTCGGTTTGGGATTCATTACAGTGCAGAAGCATCTCCTCTATTGGCCGGTTTCGTTGATTTTGATTGCGCTGGTGACCCTGATGATCGGAAGTCTACTGCATGTTATGTCTTCACTCTTGATTCTGGACCTATTACATGGGCTTGTAAGAAACAAAGTGCCATTTCTCTTTCTTCAGCAGAAGCAAAGTATCTTGCCGTTGTAGAAGAGTAAGGAACCCATGTGGCTTTATCAGATCCTGTCAAAGTTTGGCTTTCAGCAACAGCATCCGACTACAATTTGAGATGATAATCAAAGTGCCATTTAACTATGCAAAGATCCAGTCCAATATCAGCGCAACAAACACATTGAACTACACATGCACTTCATCAGAAAGCTCATTCATGATATTGAAGTACACTATTGTTCAACCGATGATCAAGTTCGAGACATCTTTACAAAGGCTCTCACATAGGCAAAGTTTACTAAACTTTGATTTATGGTTGGAGTTCAGAAAGTTGTCACTAAGGTGGGATAGGCTCTAATGCCTCCTTCCTTCTCCTATTGTGTCATATTTGTACATCCTTCAATCCTATCCCAAGTTGTTCTTAAGGGGGTATGTTAGGATATTCCGACACATACGAAATAGTTAAGTATAACTTGGTTTAGTGTAGAGTTAGGTAAATTTTGTTTCCTTACTATGTACATTTGTAACCTGCAATCTAACAGACACGATATGTTCTAGACATGAAGAGATCTGACGGTTCATTCTCTCCTCAGTATTACCAACACTTCCTCTGCGGCTTAACCCCCGATTGGTCCATGATCTCTATCTAAAGGATATGGAGGGTCATTTGTAGTGTCACCATTCATGAGAGAAGCTTATGTAAATTTTCTTTCTTTTATTAATAAATTCCCTAAAGTGGTCGCGTTGGCTCAAGCCGTGCCCTGTTTCCCTCTTTAATGGTTTTAACCACGTCAAGAACACTGGTGTATTGATCTTTGATCTATTTGTAAGCAGTCTCCTTTGCTGTTCTATCTGGGGAACTTACCCTGTAAATTCCTACAGTAAGGTCGACTTTCCCAATTTTGTCCATGGATTTTGGGGCAGGATATTAACTTGCAACCGAAAATCAACTGCGACCTGATTTATCATTAGCCATCTATCTCAATATTTAGTCAAGTGTCGTAATCATCTATATGTTTACTATGACATAGTTGTTGTAAGTTCGTGCACTGATTTTTCTCCTCATTGGGGCAGGATATTAACTTGCAACCGAAAATCAACTGTGACCTAATTTATCATTAGCCATATATCTCAATATTTAGTCAAGTGTCGTAATCATCTATATGTTTACCATGAGATAGTTGTTGTAAGTTCGTTTATCGGAGAATTTATGGGGGAATTGGGTTTTTAAAATTCCAAGACCAACGATTATATAGCCAAGGGGAATACGCTGCGCCTAGTCATCCCAAGCGCTTGCTAGTTGCTACTAAGGCTATTGATTTTGAAAGCTCCTAACCTAAGATGGGAAATTTCCCCCGATAAGCCTGCGCTAGTAACAGGAAAGGGGAACGGCATCTGGGAAAGCTTTTGGGGTAAACGGCACGGCTGTTAGGCTGCCTGCTCTCTTTACTTGTGAGCGCTCCACAAAGACCAAGGTCCAACGTCTCCTACAAAAGGTATCCAATGCTCCAACCGCGCTTTTACGATCCAAACACCTTTCCTATCCATATACCTTCTAGGAATGAAGACACCTTTATTAGGCGTGGTTATTATGGTGGCCATGTGGATTCATATATCCCCTACGGTAAGAATTTGTACTACTATGATGTTAATTCTAAGTATGAGGAGGGGTGCAATCAATCATCTAACTAACTATTCTTCTTTTAACAACTCCGGAAATTCTTCTAATATATTATCTTAAGTCAACTTCTGTTGCCCAACTTCATTCCATAAAATTTTCACTCTCTTTTCCATTGTATCATCATGTTGATACATATTAGGATATTGGATAATACCTTTTTTGTGGCCGGAATATTTGTTGTGTTCTTGAATTATTTTCTTGGCCTCCTCTTGATTGAGCGATGACATGTAAATATTTTTGGCATTCAAGACCTCTTGCTTTGGAATGGAGTGGAGCTAGTTTACAACTTTTTTATTTATTATCTTCCCTAGTATTTTAAAGAAATCCTCCAAAGAATGATCACCCAATCCACACATGTTGCCAAAACACAAGTCGGTTTTGTCCTTCAAGGGATAGTTAGGCCCAATATGGCCTTCCTTCTAGCATATGAAGCAATATATTCTTCCTTGGACTCAACCTCATCTATTGAATTCTTTTATTCATCCACTAAATCCTCCTCTACCTTGAAAGGCATTTCCTCTACCTCCTTATGTTGTTGGATCATTGAACCAGTTGGACTCCTGTGTATGATATAAAGTCTAATAGCAAGGCTTGTTTCTCCCATTCAATTGGCATTCTTACGTAGAATTTGTATTTTCTTCACATATATCACACCACTTAGGTTTTGTGTTTCTTAAATCATATTGCAACTCTCTTGTAATATGACTCAACGTGACTTGGCATATTTCACAATATATATTTGTTTTAATGTGTCGAACATTCTAATTGAAAAAATTTGAAAATTTACAATCATCCTTTGTGTGTATTTCAACACAGTTAGTGCACCATAAGCCATTTTTTTCAATGACATATTTAATACGAACTACTGCAACTGTTATATTTTTTCTTCTATTATTTTATCAATAGATGTAGAAGTCAACTACCAATTGTCATCTATTTCAATACGTTGGGCCCTTTTCAGTGCTTCCTCACATGATGTAATTCCATACATCCAAAGTGGCCCTCAAATTTTTTGCAATAACCCAACAACATACAATTGGACTAGCATATCTCCATTAATGTTGTGTAGGACTTGACTTAACAAAGCCTTAAATCTTTTGTCATATCCTTTGATTGTTTCAATGAATCTTTGTTTAATCTCTTAACTTTTATGCCACAATATGTTTAACATATTTGGCTTTAAAGGAGAGGAAATTATTTTTGATGTCAAAACTACGTGTAGTTTGGTTCTTTGTGAAATTCACTAACCATGTCAAAGCTCTTTTACGAAGAGTTGCTACAAATTGTGTCATTTGCTTATCTTCATATGTAACATCATTTGTTGTCTAGAATTTTTCCCAAATGAACCGATACTTTTTAAGATCTTCATATCCCTCATAGAGGGAATATGGCTCAATCCCATATTTTTTTGTGAAGATGGACTACTTAATATTTTCTTTGGACATGGGTTTCGGCCTGCTAGGATGGAGAATTTCTTAGACAATTCGGTTGGCTAAACAGTGTCAGCCATTATGTTAGATTCTACCTCAACACTTCATCTCTAATCAACTTGTGGGTTACACTCTTTATTTTCAACTTTGATGATTACAAAATTTCTCGAGCTGTCATCGATTTTAGACACTTTATCTTTATACTCTATGAATCAATTTCTTATAGATTATGTCGGTTCATCATATCGACTTCTATCTTCTTATTCCTCTGCAAACTAGGTCACCTGACACGGGGATTCGGGATTCGTAGGATACGGGGATTCGAGAGTCAAATTCAAACACATTGACCCCACGGATCGGGACACGTAGGATTCGTTATATATTATTTTATTAAATATATATATATAAATTAGATCTTTCTTACACAAATTCTCATTAATGATACAAATTCATTGATTTCAAACATAGATCTTCATCTAGATGTTAGTTTTATTGTTTACAAAGTAAGTTAGTCACATTATAGAATGCATAGTACATACAAAATTCGAATAAATGTCTAATAAATCATGATTCATAAATGAAAGACAACTTACAAGATAGTAAGATAAAGACACTGACAACTGTAGTTTTCTCATTAAGTCATCAAATCAAAATGTGTTACATAAGTAGCGCAATACTAATGGCAAATGCCAAATAGAAATAGAAAATATAAAACAACTACAGGTATACAAACCTCAAGGCAATAGGTAGCCCATTACTCATGAGTCAACAATCCTCGTAGTCATCATCAAAATCATCATCAATGTCCTCATCATCATAGTCCCCAGACTCACCACTACTCTCCTCTGCATCCTCCTCCTCCACTATATCCATAGTCGCCTTTGCATCTGCTGGTGTGGAGGATGACGCCTCTAAAATATCATCGTCATCAAATCTAACAGGCTCTAAGCATTGATCATTAAGATCCATTTTGGCCAATGCCAACTCAACACTGCTATCCAGACCCTATCATCAGGGAGAACATCCCACATCTTTGTCTTTCCCCTCAACAACTCTTCCCTCTGCCTATTGTTGAAGCCCCGAAAATCGGGTCTACAACAATGGGGATACCCACCCGGTCCAGACCTTGGTTAGCAGCTCCTTTTCCGTTTGGTATAGTGGGTCCGACTGGGGATATGGGACCAGTTTCCCAATTTATGTGTTTGTGTGTTGAAAATTGATATTTCCTTTCTAATAATTCCCAAGTAAAATGCTTTTATTCTAAATCTAATGTAATCGTATTCTAATGAACAGAAATATCTAATTATAAACTAACCCGAAATTTAATCTTTCAGTGATGCGATCTAAAATGGTTTCAAATGGAAATTTGTAATAAAGATCATTCAATTGCTATGAGAAAAGAATTCAATAAAGATAAACCATTTCGTATAAAATGTTAGACGAAACGATTGTGGAAAACATATCGCATAACAAGTTACTCGTATATTAAGCATAAATAAATAGCTATCACCGTACAAAAGTGCCAAATTATAACTCAAGCATTTAAGCATTCATATATAAATAACTGAACATGAATATCACCTTGACACATAAGCAGAAATAGTTAAGAGATAAAAGTACCATTTATAACTAGTTCTACTCATGAGCTTCAACAATAATGATTTATCTCTTCTTAATCCAACATCCACTATGAGTAAAAAAGTGCAACATCAATAGTAGATATTAAACGCAAATATCAATAAATCTTGTTCCATTCATTCATCAAAACCTTCTCGTAGGGTGCAAAAGTGCATGTTCTGAAGACAAGTTTTTGACAAATTTCAGGACCCTTCTCTAAATGCATGAGAAAGGTTTAAATACTACTAGCTAAATCTAAAAATAATTTATTACAAAAATGTAAGATGCGGTTTAAATGACCGTCCTCATTTCAAGCAAAAATAAAGCAAAATTAAAACTAAAACTAATAATTAACTATCTATGTATCTGTTCTTTGTAGTCGTAAGCGTTTAGCGTTTGCTTGAGGAGAGTTGCCTAGCCGACTTCAGACTTTCGTTGTCCTGCGAAAACGGAATCGGCAAGTGCTGGTGCCATCTTCTCGGCACAGTTAATGATACATTTGAGAGTCATGTACTGGCTATGTGGTTTTACGGTTTACCAAGTATGTCCAGTAAGAATCCCAATTTGACTTAGTTAACCTTTTGATGGAATCTTCTTTCTCTTGAGCCTTCTGTCTCCAGCTTGTTTGTAGGTGTTGTACATTTGGTAAATATTTGCATATCACTTGAGAATATCCCTGATAAATACCACTGGTTTTAGAGTTCAAGTTTTGCTTTTCGCCTTTAGCGCTTTTTCCTACAATTTCCGAGCTTACAGGCAACTAAGTGATTAGCGGCTTTCCTTTTCGAGGGGTTTTGCCTGGCACATCGGAAACTGCCTCTGTTTCTCGATCCGAGGTTCCCTGGTGCGATTTTTGCCTCTTGCATGTTTTTTGTTAGAGGATATAAAACTTAAATTTTGTGAAAATGAGGACTCCGTTAATTCTTGGTTCTGAGCTTTAAATTCTCTATTCATGATATCAGCATTATCTAGTACCCATTTGACCATGCCCGTGTATGGAAGAATTTTGGGTCTCGCTGCTATCCAGTGCAAGAACGAACATGATAGTTCTGTAATTGACGCCTCAGAAGACCCGTGTTAGCCTGCAGTAGTTGTAACCTCCATTATCCTGGGATTTTCTTCCTCGACTTGATTGTAGATGCCTTCCCAATTAGTAATACCAACATCTTTATTACAGGTGGTGTTTGTGTACAAGGGCGCCATTTCTCTATCTTCAAAACTCGGAGCTTTACCCTTCTTTCCCATAATATCCTGAACACTGCTATGTATACTTCTCTGCTCTTCACTCCTACAATCTACAAATGAGGCAAGAGTAATGATAAGGAAAAGGTGATGGGAAAGCTTTAGATGCAGAAAACATATAAAATATATCACCTTACGTGACATGGCTCTTCGATCATATCAAAACCATACTTCATTAATGATTGCCAACTAACTCATTAATTAACCTTAACGCGCATAACTGAGCATCGGTTTAAGGAAACAGCTTTTTCGAAGAACGAGCCATGTAGGTCTACAATAAGGCAATTTTGCAATTTGCTTTACAATATCGCTACTCTGTTGCGTTTGGCAATCATCGTTACAATGTGTTTTCTGTGAAATGCGATTTCCGAGATGCGCCATCGCATATCGACGGTTTGAGGCATTTCAGCTCTAAGTGATATTTGAGGCATGCGATGCGATAAGTATCTTTTAGTGTGTGATTTCGCATCACGATTTCGCAGTCTTAGGATTCCGCTTGTAGGAAGGCATCCATTACCTATTTGCGATGCGACTTTCTTTATTGAAAGTGGATTTATTCGAACTTATCATAAAACTGAAGTATTTTTAGATTTTTCGGGTATCCTCCTAAGTTTATGATAGTAAGTTTTATTCAAAAATGGAATGCAAGTGCTAAAAAATTTTGAATAAGGATGCCCACTTATTTAGTATTAGTAATAAAACTAAATAAGAAGGGGGGTTGTTGTTAGCCACAACACCTGTAAATAAGTCGAAGTTTGATGTGCATATACACCATTATCTTTGCCCTGGACTGCTCAAGCCTGCTCTTCTTCAGACTATACAAATTCCCATATGTGCTCTAATTCCTCTCGTAACAAGAGGATGAAGTCACTTTAGAGAGGAGCCTCATGGCTAACTGCTAAAGAGGAGGGCTTGTTGCCCCATGATTTGCCTACCAAGAATAGGGCTTCTTAGCCCCCCTGTCTCTAATCACATGATATCCTCCAAATCGACCAATGCTAGTGGAAAACTCTGCAAAGGCATTCTCCACCTCATCAAGGGATGCTCTATCTTGGAAAACCCGCCTAAATGCATCTTTCCTCCCTTGTGATATTTCCACATTCATGTGAGGGAATCTGCGGGAAGGTCCACCATTCAGCCACTCATCGCTGTAGTATTTTGCAATGTTCCACCAAGTCTCTGGGACAGGGAGACGCACAAGGGGGACGTGTGGGATTACTCTCAAATTTTGGGAAAATTTAGGCGGGACAAGGGGTATCGTATCTAAGATGGAAAAGTTGAAACAAGACCAGATATGGATCGTTTCATTATGAAAGGAAATAATGACTAAATATCCACGGAATTAGTTCCCCAATTTGGGATCCTGAAAGTCGTCATTGTTAAATGAAATACCCCACAGGAGACAGTAATCAAATATAATATTACTCTCCAAAGGGATTTTACTGACTGGGTCCTATGGGAACTGATCGATCCTATTTGGTCTATTTCATTCAATTTATTTCAAATTTTAGATATATCTAAAATGACAATTTTCTCAAAGAATAAAAGGGAGAAGACAGGATAAAAGGCTCTGTTTTCTGGAGTACCGAAAGCAAGCATAGACATCATTATGGACATAAAGTCCCAAGGTATGGAAACCTAGTAATAAACTAACCCAACTAAGATGGGAAGGCAAAATGGGAGATGGGATTTCCTATCAACTTGTCTGCTGGGATGATAAGTTCATGGTTTACTTCACTGTCGAGACCCGAAAAGAAATATTAAGAATACTTCCATCTACGAGCTTTACTCAGATGTGAGTCCCGGAATGTCGGGTAATATAATTTTTTTCCTTTTAATATATATATATATATATATATATATATAATATATTCAATAATCAAAGCATAAATAGAATGATAATACATAATTGAATTAAATAATGAAATACATTGATCCATACTCATCATCCTTACTAATACATACATGATTCATCCATAAACTAGAAGATTCAATAATGAAATACTCTGATCCATATTCAGTATTCATTATTCACCTTTCTCGAATCTACATTGATTTAAAAATTAAATTCATCATTCATCATTCTAGATTCTAAATTGATTTAAAATTAAAATTCATCATTTATCGTTCTAGAATCTAATTAGTACTAAGCAAAATAGACTATAATATATACTAAAATCTAAAGACTGGAATACTAAATCGACATAACTAAAACTCAAAAACAATGGAGTGATGAATCTAAAAGTCACTCTAAAGTACACAGAGGGCTTGGTGCTCTTGATTAAATACTAATTCCATACCCTTGTACATGACAAAATGCAATGGAAACATTGCACTCCATCGAATCCTGAATTCCTGAAAATTTGATCTAAAGACTGGAATAGTAAATTGATATAATTAAAACTCAAAAACAATGGAGTGATGAGTCTAAAAGTCACTCTAAAGTACACAGAGGGCTTGGTGTTCTTGATTAAATACCAATTGCATACCCTTGTACATGACAAAATGCAATGGAAACATTGCACTCCATCGAATCCTGAAATCCTGAAAAACTGTTAAGTCTGCTAGATTTTGAGTGAGATCTAAAATTATACTTTCTCCATATGAAATCCAATTAGGTCATAGCCACTCTCAAACATCCCGAGTCATTTCATGGTAATGTTAAAATTTTAAGTAAAAAGAAAAGATGAAAATGAAAGATAAAGGAGAATGTCACTTTTACTTTAAGAATTTAACATTGTCATGAATAGCATAGCATTAGTAGGGAAATAAGGTTAAATACTATGTTTTCCCAGTCATAAATCGTTGTTTACAAGCAAATTTACGAGGCGACACATAGCCCATTTTGAGGGGGGACGTTGAGGCGCCCCCTTTTGGGGCGTCGCGTCCCCCACACTGGGGAAACGTCCCCCCATGCGTCTCCCCAAAAGGAGGACGTGGGCAAACGTTTCCCCAGACGTCCCCCCCGTCCCGAGTGCGTGGGGTGCAAAGGCTGCGCGCACCCAACCCTGGGGGACGCGTCCCCGTGGAGTACTAGTATTTTGGGTTCAATGAATGAGCCAATCAATGTAAAGGTGTGCAATTCTTGTCACATCCGCTAACAAGAATATCCTGTATAGTACCACAGAAGGCCTCTGGTGATGTCTCATACTTAGGGCACTCACCCTATAGAATAATGCTCATCATAGACTCAATCATGAAATCCCATCCCTCATAAACCACTCCTAAGATGGGTTTGTCTATATCTGCATATCGAAGAAAAGAAATGGTAGGGTCCATGATTTGAATAATTAGATTTACTCTCTCCCACCAAGCATCATCTAGCACTGTGTCCTTCACTCTTTTAGAGGCTACTTGATCTGTCTTTCTCCAAAAAAACCAAAACTCAGAAATAACCATGGCCCCAAGAGCAGTCTTGACCTCCCTCAACCTCTTCAACATCATGAATGAAGAGGTAAATCGTGTATCAGCAATCTTCAACAATGATAGATTGCTCTACTCCTTGTATATAGTGAGGGCATTTTTATGATTTTGCTCAAAGTTATGGATATGTCGTGCATCCTCAATAACGTTACCAATCCAAAGCACATCAAAAGCAATGGATTTCAGTGCTAAGTTCAATGAATGGACAATGAAAGGTGTCCAAAACACTTGTGGATATTTGACTTCCACAATCATGCCAGCAGTCTTGCAAACAGGTCCATTATCTGTAATGATTTGCACACAAAAATCAACAGCTACATCTTCAATAACTTTAATAAATAACTCACCCATAAATTGTGCATCCTTGTATTCTCCAAGTGTATCCACTGCTTTCAAGAATATTGGACCATTCAAAGAATACACCATTTAGTTGATGATTGGGTGTCGTGTTGGATCTGTCCATCCATCAGAAACAACGCTAACCCCAAATGTTGGCCATGATGCTTTAATAGGCTCAAGCATTTTTTGCACCTCTTTTTTTGCCTTCGTCAACAATGTAGTTCTAAGCTTCTCTGAACCAGGAGGCACACACCATGATGGAGACCCGTGAGTTAGAGCTCGACACATCTCGATAAATATAAGTCTGCGTGCAACATTAAATGATATGAAGTTTTGATATAAAAAGAAGGCAATGGTGAGAACAAGCTCTTCCCTTTTCTCTTTTTGAAAAATATTGTCGATTGGACCAAGTGTAAGTGCTCTTCTTTTTGTTGCTTGTCCCCCAATAGAACTCTCAAATGGAAATTTAGTGGTGCCTTTCCTCAAAAATGGAAGGGGGTCTTCATTCTTGGTTTTTCTTGATTTTGCAGCCACATTTTCCATACCAACAGTGAACTGCTTTTCCATTTCATTCCTCTTTTGTAAAGGAACAGCCTTACAAGCTCCAATTCCATAACTTGGTTAAGCCAACAAACGTCCTTTCACACGGTAATATGTGCTTTTGAAAGAAATGTGGCAAAAGTTGCATCTCCATTGCACACTGCCTCCTCCCTTCCCCTTGGTGCTTGTCCCATTCTCTCTTGTGACATATTTCCACAAGGGATATTTCTCAATGATGTCTTTATGTCCTCCTCTTCCCTCAACATTACTTGCAGCAGACTCTGATGATATTGGGGAAGGAGGGGCATCTCCAATGGAGACATTCTTCCCCTTCCTTTGCCCCCTCACTATTGCCCTTGATTGAGCCATGAATACTGTAAAACAAATAAACAAAACATGCAAAAATTTGTAAAAAAAATAATCATATACAAAATATTGCAATAGAAATGCAAAAAAATAGAGGTGAAATGCACTTCCCTAGTGCTTAAATCTCCTTGCCGAATGCTTGAAATCCTTAGCTCCTTGATCCAAACCCTTAGCTCCTTGCCCACAGCTCAATGTATGCAAAACTAAAAGAGAGAAATGGTAAAACACTGAAAGAACAACACCTTTTTATACTCATGGGTTTCATTTTTTGGGGATTCGAAACCCAAAATCAGGACACGTTGTGTCCTAACAAGACACACACCAGATTCGTACGCGTTCCATTAGGACACGACGTGTCCCGTTCTGGGATTTGAATCCCGAACGAATCGTGTCTGATTCATGGGATCCAGACACGCAGGGGATTTCCAGCGAATCTGGTTTCATAGTTTGCAAATGTTAGTCTCGACAAGAGGGGTATGTTCGTGAGATTTCTTATATGGAGAAGTATATATTCATTTTCCTCATTGTTGATCCAATTTTGGTTAACTTTCGATATTTCAATTTAGAGATGGTCTCCTAAATTTTCGTGCTAGTCTCGTGTATACCAAACCGAGGAAGGTTTTGAATCAATATGGAGTCTTCACAAGAAGAATTCTCTTATAGCAAGACTTGTTATACTTGCTACGAGGGATGTTGGAATTGTTGGTCCAAAATCATCAATTTCCGTACTATTTATATGCCTATTAAGGCTTAATTGTAGACTATTACTTCGCATCGAAGTGGTAAGTGTTACACCTCTCCACTCTAGGTGCTCTTTGTTAACCTCAGAGGAGTCTGGTGCATCTTCAATCTGTTTCTCTAGAACTTATTTATGTCTTGATTTATGGATGCCTTTTTCCTCGCTCATCTCTCATCATTCTTTTTGTCTTTTGTCCCTTTCTATTTTTGGAATATCAGTCAGTTTTTTATACTAATATATATGTGATTGAGTTCTTCATTAAGTTTCCTCATCAATTGAATACTCTCATATTTTTGCAACCAACCATTATCCTCCAATTCTGACTACCAATTTACTTCTCTTTCTTCTTTTTTTTGTCTTTATATCTGAGGAACATCTAGCCTCCCATCACTGAGCCGACTTACTCCTAGTCGACAAAAGAGATTCCATCGAACATTTTTTTTTACTTAAGAAGTAGTCCTTGTCTTCTCTTGTATCTTTACACTAGGCGTCGAGAATTTCTCCTTACTCAACCAGTCACTTATTACGTTTGAGGTTTATAAGAGTTTGCACGGGTGATCTATATTCGACTATATGACTAACTCCTTTATAGAGGATACATTTATAAGATAAATCAAGTATTGTATAAAAGAAACCATCATGAAAATTGTCATAGAACCTTGATTCAATTTTTCATCAAAAGTGCATTCTTTTATTGCTTGCTCCATGCAGAAATAATTTAGTATTTTTTTCTACACATTCATGAAAATTTGTTCTCTTGCTGTTAGTAGATCATATAGGATTAACCGACCATCAACTTTTGTTTGTCGCATGAGGTGGTTGGTCAATATATTTCTTTATTTCGAAGAGTGACTGATTCAATGAACTTCTCATACGCTTCGGTGAAAGAATGTGTCCTAGCTTTTGCGATAGATAGTTGATTCATTCTCACATAATTTTTCAAGTAAATATTGATCTTCTCTCCTGCCACTTTTGTATCTCTTCCAAAATTAACATTTATGAGAGCATATTCTATGAACTCAGGTCCAACACTACTAGCAACACAACCAATGTAGTGAAAAGTATGCATTAGTTACCATTAGAGTGGAATGTCAACTAAGATTAATATACATCACATTGAAGAAATAAGAAGACACAAAAGTAGTAGAGAGCCTACGAAATCACACTTGTATTAGATATATCTCAACATGTCGTCAACCAACCACATGAAGTCGAGTACATACATATCTCAACTAACTTATCCTAACCGATTTGGTTGGCCACTCGATGGAGGAGTCAACCAACTTACAATACATATTTAGTGTGTCAAATCGACTAGTTCGATTATCCTTTCCAACACCAACTGATGATGTGATTCTTCCAAAAGCCATTCGAAAGAAACCAACTTGATTATTAGTTGAATTTATTTTGGGCTATTTAAGAAAAATTATGAGAGAGGAGAGATAGGGAGAGAGAGAACTATGAGACACATTGGAAACCTAAGGTTGCTTGGGAAATAAAATGTCATTTTGAAGGTCAAGGATTACCTTATTTTGCACAAGAGGAACTAAATCTCTCATTTATTGGGGAGAATTTTTTCTTTGTAGTGTAAGTGATATTTAACGAAAATAGAGAGACTATACTTTACTATTGAAATCTAACATTTGTTGTGGACGATCCTCCTCTCCTATCACTCTAGTTTCTCGTGAGGATAGATATTGGGCACTATGAATGTTGTCATTTATGGAAATCTAGTCTTACTTGCTATGGATTGTGAATTTTGTCACTTACGGACTGCTTCTCTTGCTCGCTATGTCTTTGCTTGTTTATCATTCACACCAAATTGGATGTAACCTTAATGATTTGTAGGCTATCCTTGATCGTTAAAGCAAGTCTCAGATTGGTATTTGTATTTCCTCTATATTTTTGTCCAATAGTCTAGCATGGAACAATTATTCTCTTGACAATATGTAAAATATCTTTAATCCTTAGAGGATGCATCGAGGTTAGGTGACTATGTAATTTTGACGATTCTCCCTTCTTTTTGTACCTTTCTTTATGTCATGTCAAACAAATTATTTGTCGAACTCCCTGAACATTAGATGAGGTTGTTTTTCATTTGAAATTTGCATTCCATAATAGATGCATTTCATTTATTGTAATATAAAAGCACCAAAATAGTTATCCCGACCATAATTGATAAAGCATGAAGAACCAATGATAGAGAAGTTGTATTTGATAGTGTGAATACCTAATGACAATAGAGTCATATACAAAGCATTTTACCATTTCAACAAAGGGAGCTCTAATTTGGTTTGTTTCATGAAGTAAACTTGTGAAGTTGACTCTAAGACAATCTCCTGCAACAACAATTTAGCACTAGGACCCTATGATGTTGACTTTGAAACATTTTTCCACATCAGCTATTTACCACTAGGCGGAGAGCAGTGACAAGTTGCCTCAAGTAGCAATACATTTTATTTTCATTTATTACATATGACTCTAACCTAAATCCTTTCTTGGAAGGCCAATAACACATTAGAATTGGAAGAAACTTTATAGAAATTATGGATGAAATTTAAGTTTACATAACATTGTTCATGAAAATGTATTTTTCAAGTTGTTTTTGTTGACTTTTGAAGGTGAAGGGTGGGATTTGTGTAATTTATAAGCAATTTGAACAATTTGGAATTAGTTTCAATTCGAAAAGTATTTGAGAATGCTTATGTTGAATCTTACCATGTGGTTCAAATGTTGCAAGTACTTGGTGATATACAAGTATATGATTGATAGTCCATTACAAATTTCAACACAAGATTCTTGTAGATGTATTATTCCATTCGCGACTACCATAGGCCTCTATCTCAAATAGTTAGAGAGTTGTTCACAAGATCTTATAGAAACCATTGGAACATCCATATTATGTTAGGGAAAAACCAATTTGCATGTAGCCTGTGAAGAATCACAAATTATCGAGAGAGAGAAAATCAAGTGCCCTTTGACCTTGCCTCCTTTACTTGATTCCAACAACACAAAGCATGATAAAAGTAAGTTATTTGTATCAAAGATAAGCCAAGCTAAAAATGAAGTTAAAACATATTGGTCATAGGTATGTTCTCTTGAAAGATGAACTCCGTGATTAAAAGGTTATAGAGAAGAAAAGTTTAATGCATTTAGTCATAAACTTGTTTGAAGATAAAACTAAAAGATTTAATGCAAATCTCATAGATTAATATTATGATGACACTTCTTTGTTAGCACACCCATGTATGGTGAATTCCGTACCTTAAGCATGTGTTTTCCAAGTTATAGTTTTCAAGAAAGAACAAGTAGCAAAAATTCAAATGAACTGTCAAAGGAAGATGTGTTTCTTAAATTGCAAGCCTTACCTTTTTCCAGATTCTGTAAAGTCTTTGAAACCAAATATCCGAGTGTTCAATGATTGTGAAGTTAAAAATAATGAGTTGATGCCCAACCACAATCCGTTGAAGCATGAAATGGTTCCAAGTTGTTTAGTAACCGAAAACGCTTGTCAAAGGTTATTTGAAGCCAGTGAATTTGCAGGAGGTACGGGAATATCTGCAAGTCTAGAAATTAAACATTTTTCACCAAGTGTAGAAAGTTTTCGTGAAGACCAAGTTGCAAAAAATCTCGAGGATGATGTGTTTAACAAGATTGCATAATGGATGCAAAATATTTCAATGTTGCTTATAAATCCTATCAAGAGTTGTTTTCCATGGAAATTTTAAATAAGGATTCCTAATTCACAAATTGTATGTTATCGCTTGCACATGTGAAGCCCAAGCTAGGCATAAGCCCTCTACTTCGACGATTGCATTGCCATTTTCATTTTACATGATGCGTGCTTGTTAATGTTCAGTTTAGGATGTAGAACATACTTTTATTTCTACTTTGATGGTAGTTTCATTTACCTGCATTTAATTTTCAGCTTGCACAGGGTAGGTTTCTCTTTTTTTCTTAAGATTAAACTACTTTTTTAATTTTCCTTTCTCATTTTATTAATTTTTGGAATTGTTCTTTTTTTTTTTGTTTTCTTCCTCTCATTTATAGGATAATTTCTTTTTGGCTCATTTCATAGCTTAGTTTTTCCTACCTTCCAATTTCAACTCTCTCTCACATACTTTCCTGAAGCTTTTCCCTTCTTGAAGATTAACATATGCATGCATTAATGAGCCTTGGGCTTTCCAACATGTAGTTTACCATTCACGTAATTTTCAATATTCGTCTAACATCTACAACATCACAAATAGAGAATAACTATAGAGATATATTTATTTTTATTTTGGTTGGCAATACAATTCAAAGAAAATCAAACTCAGTATGAATCACAATTGTTGAAGAATAATAGTGAAAGTGGTTGGACTCAGGTCATTCCAAGTGATCAAATCTTTATTTGTCCTTATATTTGATGACATGAAGAGTGAAAAGTTGATATTCATGGGCATAGAATTAAAAAGGATTTAGATGAATATCTTGGGGAGGAAAATCATTAATTATTCCCTAAAGAAAGAGAGTCATGAGAGTCATCCCTCTCAAGCTTGTAAAAGATGACCATCCACTAGTTGCTCGAGCAATATATCAAAAATTAAGGAATGGGGAAGGACATACAACTAAAGCATGGTACATGAAGATATCTTTGTCGGGGCTATGGAGGCTCATCGATAATGAAGCGCAATCTATGATGCTATTGTTACTCCATCAAATCTACGGATGCTCACAAGCAATGGAGTGAGACCCAATGTATATTATAATCACACCTAGTGAAAATCAACTATGGATGCTCACAAATAGTGGAGTATGACCCAATGAATATTGTATTCACCCCATATAGTGAAAACCTTCTTACCTGAAATTTAATATGCATTTCATCAGCATTTCCATTGAGATTGTGGATTTAGGCTATAATTTAAAGAATACACATCATTGTACTATTCTTTCACTGCAATAGTTGATTTTTCCAAATCATTGCACAAGCATGACCATAGACTCCCTCACAAACTAAGATTCTCATAGACTCGTTCCATGTCAATTACTTAATGTCCTTGAGAGATAAAAAGTGATGGTATTCAATTTGCATACATGGTTCAATAGTATGTAGATTCATGGCTTTGAACAATGTTTCACCCCCTTTCGAGCCCTCAACTAGCCTCTCACGTTTTTAAAAGCTACAAGCCCATCTAAAAACTAACCCTCAACAAGTAGGCTTCTTTCTCCCTTAGACCTTCTTTTGTTTTTGCTTATTTGATGGTTGTAAGTCATTTGTTGAAATCTTTGAAAGCACAATTACAAACTTTCATGCAATCATGTTAGTTTTGAGTCAAAACTTGTCGTAGATTAGGCTCGATTTTTAATGTTTTATTTCTTTTACTTTCATCACATGATGTGCTTCCATTAAATTGGCTAAAGAACTCTTAACTTGTTAAAGGTCCTTATGCAACCTTCTCATGAGATCAAATATGACGAATAAGCATATCATCGCAAAACCAATAAAAATACAAGCATGCAATGATGATGAGTATGAAAAACATTGCACAAAATACATAATCAACAACCATCCCACATCCAATGAGTGAATAGGTGAAGCAAACATGCATCAATGAAAAGATGTATCTCTATAACATTGTGTTGCATAATGACACATTCCAAAAACTCATAGATTTGCGTGCTCAGTTTGTTAGATGTCAAGATTTGATGAAGAAGCATACGGGTTTTTGCATGCACATGATGCAAGGAAAAGAAATGAAGCGGAAAGCATGATATCAATGTAGCTTTATTCCAACCTTATTGGTGACTTCTTGCATCTAACATCACAATGCTATTTTAATATTATACATAAGTTGGGTTGACTTGGCATTTGTAACCTTGAGGGATAAGTATGGAAACATGTGCATATGAAAGGACAAAACATGATTGCACTTTGTAAGCATAATCTCTTACTTCTATTAAAGTCATTAAGGTCATTCAATACTTGTGAGCATTTGGTGAGTTTAAAATTAAATTGGTCAATGTTGCCCCATTTTCCCCATAGGTGCATGGAACATCCAAGGACCATCTTCACTTATTAAAATTAGTCATGTTCCCACTGATATTTCCAATATCAATGGTCATATTCAAAGACAATAGAAGAACAATAGATATGAAGATACACTTCTTTTTTGAGAATCCACCTTCCCGAAAAAAGCCCTAGCTTCCGTTTACAATGGCCTTTTACACATAATTTAGGTGTCCAACCAAAATAAAATCTTGATATTCGAAAGAAACTACCTATATGTTTTTGGGGCCTATAAATTCAATAGCACTAACTGAATAAAATTAATGAATTTCTATCAATAAGGCAAAGTTAATGTGGTGGATCATGATAGGCACGATTATGATGAGAGAATGAGGTGTTTAGACAATCATTAAAATGTTTTTCTTGTCCACAACGCACTTCCAATGACATTTCAGTTTGTGAAGTTTCACAAGTTAAAGCTTTATTTTACCAAAAATCAACATTGTCTTTCGTGGTTGATAGTTTAAATTCATTTTTAATTGTTTTATGGACCTACCCAGCCTTCAAATTTGCCCGGACTACCAAAAATGGTCGGAAACTGATAAAAAAATTCCAAAAATCTTGTAGTAGGAATGTTTGAATCAAAAATTTAATGGTGGAAATGGATTCAACACCATCAAAAACCCCCCAAGAAACCCAAAATATTTAAGTTTCACAATTGTAACCTAGATTTACAAAAATTCCTACAGGATTTTATCAAAATCCTACCAGAATTTCCATAACTTTCCAAGCAAAATTGAAGGTTGGGTAGACTAGAACGTTTTTTAACTCCTTCGAGATTGCAATGGTGTACGTGAGGCCCTGATTATCAAATTTTGGATATTTATTTCACATACTTGTTGAAATAAATGGAGAATGTATTATTGGAGAGAGTTCATTCATCATTTGTGTGTGAGAATTAGTTTAGGAATTAGTTCCTACATTCTAGGAAGTTGTTCTAACTCTCCTACTTTCATGTAAACTATATATATTCTTGATGATTAATAATGAATTGTACAGCATTCTGCCACGGTCGGTCTCCAGGTGAAGTCTCTCCCCTGTGAGCTCCACAGCTTGAGAATATATGTTTGGTTTCTTCCATGTTTTTAACATGGTATCAGAATTGGTGAGTTTTTGGCTATTGTGAGAGTATTGACCTAGCAACTGGAAGCTCAAATCGAAATAGAGGCCAAATTTGATTGTGGATTGGTTTGAGGCTACAGTGGCAGCATTCATTCGTTGTTGCAGATTGAAGTGCATGTGGTGGGTGTGATATGTGGTTTTGTATGTGGCGTCGATGAGCATCTTGGCACCATAGCAGTATCATGTTATATCGCCTAAGTTGCACTCTGGAGTGATTACACTCGAAGAAGATGGATGGTGCGAAAATCTAGCTAGTGTACGTGGTCCCTTCATAGGTTTTCTTTGTAGGCCGATCTTCTCGGTTTTTATTACAGGTCGATCTGGCTCTTCAGCGGATCTATGAAGATCTTGAAAGGTATGTTTTAGAGATTGCCTCGCAATGGCATCCCTATTGAGTGGTGTTGCGCCGTATGCTGCAATAGATATTGGTTGAGGTTGTTGAATCAGTGGCTTCCAGGCCATATGGGATTCTAAAGAATCAAACTGCAAACTGGAGGATGTTTGTTGTCCTATCTTTAGATCTGCGCAGTAGAGGGTGTGGCTGTTGTAGAAATTAGTGCCCTACGTTGGTGGAAAATAGGTTTGTGGTGACCTTTGCAAAGGTTGAAGAAGTTGCAATGGTGATATGACATGGTATGTGACGTTGTTGGTCCACTGCCAATTTCTGCAACGCAAAGTCTTTTTGTTAAAGGTGAAATTTTCATAAAAAAATTTAATGTATGCATATGAAGTCGATTCCCAATCTTGGTTGAATCAAATGCCGATTTTTTTTATTAAATCAGATTGACTTTTCTAGCTTGGATATCAATGTTGCGATTGCTAGTGTTTCCCAATAACTACCAAATCGCATAAGAAGGTGCTTTGATTATTTGGTGGCCGAAACTGTTGGCATTTTACGAGTGTTATTGAAGGGATCTTGACTGTTGAGGAGTGTGTATTTTGTGGTCGATCCATAGAACAATATGTCACGATGAACAATCAGATGGCAGAGGCATAAGCTCGATGGGTTCAATTATTCTAATTGGACATTCAATTTGCAAACCCTGCTTGAGCGGAAAATTCCATGGACAATTGCAAATGGAGATGAATTGAAGCCAATTGCAGCAGAAGGCGGAACAACTGTAGCGATCTAAGATTGGGAGAAGAGGGAGAACAAGGCAAAAGTGTTGTTGAAATTGTGAGTGAAAGACTGCATTATCCCTCACATCAGAGAGTGTAAATCAGCAAATGAGATTTGCACAACTCTCAAGGATTTTGTACGAGATAAAAAACAAAAATCGCTTATTGTTCCTGAAAAGCAAGATTCTCTCCATTAAAATGTAAGATAATGAATCTGTCACAACATTCATCTCTGGGATCAAGGCGCTGAGAAATAAGCTAGCCAATATAGGGGATATAGTATCAAACATTGATCTTGTCATAGTTACCATGAATGGAATGACTGACAAGTCTCAAATGTTCATCAGAGGCTTGAATATGAGAGAGAAAGCCCCCAATATCGAAGAATTGACAAGGATCCTAATGCAAGATGAAGAGAGGTGGATGACTCTGAAACCCTAGAATTTAGATCTTGCATTAATGGTGAAGAAGAAGCCCTTTAGAGGGAAGATAAGTGCAAGACAGGAAGGCAGAGGTACACCACAAAGAAAGCCACCTCAAGGTATGTCTTCAAACAGAAGTGGTTCAGGAACCAAATGTTTTTATTGTGGTAGAGTTGGTCACATTGCTAGAAATTTCCATAAGAAGAAACTTTATGAAGGTCAACATAGACATAAGAAAGCATGCAGAGCACTTCGCTGATGAAGATCAAAATCAGAACCTCAGATTATCTATATTTGATTCTGCATTCTTTGTTGAGGATGTTGAAGCAGAAACTTGGTTTGTGGACTCAAGAGCTTCCACTCACATGACAAGTAACAGACATTAGTATGAAAATTTTAAAGAAACCAATAGTGGTGCTAATATCTACCTTGATCATGAAAGAGGGTGCCAAATTAAAGCATATGGAAATGTTCTTGTTGTATTGCCTGATGGTAATATTAGGCATGCTCAAAATGTAATGTTTGTACCTGCAATTAAAAAGAATATGATCTCTATTTCTTTGATAACACATCAAAATCTTAAGGTAGAGTTTTTTAAGTCTTATTCTATTATTAAAGATCTGCTGGATCATATGAAGCCAATTGCATCAGGTATTCAAGTTTAATTTTTGTACAAGCTGAATGTAAAGAGCACACCTCACCAAGCCTTGACTTCATTAGTGATGAATGCAAAAAATCTATCGCATCAAAGATTCGGTCATTAATTTTCATGACCTACTACTACTTCGGAAACGAGGTATGGTCAATGGTCTCCATGTTTTGAAAAATGATCATGTTGATTGTGAAGCATGTGCCCTTGGGAAGATGCATAGGGATGATTTTCCCACCAATTTACATAGAAAGAAGAGAGATATACTAAAGCTTTTGCACATTGTTATATGTGGACCGATACAGACAAGGTCATTAGGAGGTGCTTATTATTTTTTGTTACGTGTTGATGATTGCACAGGATTTACCTAGGCATATTTTTTCATAAAGAAGCATCATACTTTTGAATACTTTAAGGAATTGAAAAGCATGCTTGAAAAACAAACAGGGAAGTTCATCAAAATTCTTCGCTCAAATCAAGGGGGGGAATACAGGAAGGCTAGCTTCATCAAATATTGCAAGGACCATGGAATAGTTCAGCAATTTACGGTACCCCACACTCCTCAACAGAACAGGGTTGCAAAGAGGAAGAACAGAACCCTTGTGGGTTGTGCATGTAGCATGTTAAAAGGTAAGAACCTGTCTAATGGTTTTTGGGGAGAAGCAATAAATATTGGAGATTACTTAAAGAATAGGAGTCCAACAAAAAGCCTTGATTTTAAGACCCAAATCGAAGCTTTATTAGGATTTAAGCATGAAGTTAATCATTTAAGAGTTTTTGGCTCGAAATATTTTTCTGATGTTCCAAAGGAGGATAGAAAGAAACTGGATTCAAAGGCCATTATATGCATTTTTGTTGCGTACTACACAGAGTTTAAAGCTTATAAATTGTTTAAGCCCTCTACTCGTAAATTGTTTTCAAGTAGAGATGTAGTATTCCATGAGCAGGTTGATGATGGAAACCATGATAGAGGTAATGAAGAATGGCACATGCCTTCGCTGGTGGAAGATGGAATTGCTGAGACAAGTAACAACCATGAGCAGTAGCAACACCAACACCAACAGTAAAAGGAATAATCGGATGGTAAAGATGAAGTCGGCAGGCCAAATCAACCAAGGGATGATCAAAACATATTTGAAGTCAGTCCACCAGTAAGGAGATCAGGTAAGAAAATTCTGTTGCCATCAAGACATAAGGATCATGCTCTTATAACTAATATCTTAAATTTGTTGAACTATCAAATTATAAAGAAGCAAGTCAATATGATGAATGGAAGGAAGCCATGAAAGAGGAATATGAGTCAATACTTAAGAATAGAACTTGGGATTTAGTTGATCTACCTGAAGGCAAACAACCCATAGGTTGCAAATGGTTATATAAGCCTATATTTAAAGCAGATGGTACTATAGACAAATGTAAAGCTACGCGGGTGGCAAAGAGGTACTTGCAGAAAGAAGGCCTAGACTATGAGGAAACCTTCGCCCATGTAGCTAAATTAAACGCAATCAGAATGTTAATTGCTTTAGCTACCAAACATCATTGGATGATACACCAGCTAGATGTGAAATATGCATTCTTAAATGGTGAATTAAAAGAATTCGTGTGCTTAATGTAACTTGAGGGGTTTGTTAAACAGGGGGAGGAACATATAGTTTGTAGATTGAGGAAAACATTATATGATTTAAAACAAGCACCCAGGTCATGGTATAAAAAAATAGATTCATTTTTCCTACACCATAGTTATAAGAGGAGCAAGAACAACCCCCTATATATTGTGTTTGATGAAAAGGGACATATTGTTTTGATTGCTTTATATGTAGATGAACTTATTATTACAGGAAATGTTGATGAGCTCATTAAAGAAATCAAAGTGCAGATGTCACACATTTTTGAAATGAAAGACCTTGGAGAGTTACACTATTGCTTGGGTCTTGAAGTTTGGAGGCATTATGGCCAAACTTTTCTATCTCAAGGAAAGTATGTCACGAACTTATTGAAAATGTTCAGAATGGATCAGTGCAATGTTGCCTCAGTACCACCTTTATAGAAGAATGTCAAACTTCAAAATGACAATGGTTCTAAGGAGGCAGATACAACACTATATAGACAACTAGTTGGGAGTCTAATTTACTTGACTACAACTAGGCCGGATTTGGCTTTTGCAGTCAATACTTTGAGCTAGTTCATGTCAAAGCCGCTGCAAAGTCATTGGGTGGTAGCGAAAGGCGTCCTAAGGTATCTTCAGGGAACCTTGGACTTTGGTATTAAATACTGATTCGTTTGATGTTAGATTGACAAGTTTTTCAAATTCAAATTGGGACGGAAATTTTGATTAAATATGGTCCATAAAAGGTTATGCATTCAGCATTGGGTCTAGGGTCATTGCATGGAGCATCAAGAAGCAAAACATTGTATCCTTGTCTTCAACAGAAGCAGAGTATCAAGCACTATGTGCAACAACGTGTGAGGTAGCTTGGTTGAGGACACTTCTCCATGGTGCCAGAGAAGAACAAAAAGATCCTAAAATTATCAAATGTAACAACCAAAGCTCAATCAAACTTGCAAACAATCCAGTGTTCCACAAAAACACTAAGCATATTGATATGCAATTTCACTTTGTTAGGGAGAAGGTTAAGTCAAAAGAAATTTATATTGAATATTGTAATTACTTGTGATAATGTTGCAGACATTTTTAACAAACCTTTGGAAAAATTAAATTTGAGTTATTTAGGGAGAGTTGTTAGGAGTACTAGTGAACCCTTTCTCCATTAAGGGGGGGTGTTGAAATAAATGGAGAAGGTAAGAGTTCGTTCATCAGTTGTGTGTGAAGCTTAGTTTAGAATCTAGTTCCTACATTCTAGGAAGTTGTTCTAACTCTCCTACTTGCATGTAAACTATATATATTCTTGATCATTAATGATGACTTGTAGAGTGTTCTGCCAAGGACAGTCTCAAGGTGAAGTCTCTCACCTATGAGTTGGCATTGCTAACAGAGGGGGCCCAAGGTTTTTGTGACTACCATTGGCCGGGGAAAGCTTCGAATTCTGCAAGCAACTCTCATTCTTTTATGCTCCAAAGGTCTAGAATGATAATTTAATTCCAAAAAGGATCAAACAGAAAAAACTCAATACAGATATGTTCTGGTGAATCTCTCTAGACCAGACTATTTTTATTTTTCCTTCACAAAGGCAAAATAACTTAACTTGAGAGACTCGCTTGCTTACCCAAACCAGCAAGTTTCCTCTTGAAAAAAAAAGCGTCGACTTGAGAGCCCAATTGTGTTCTAAAGTCAACAATTGAGGTCAAGCATTCGAGGAAGAAGAAATTTCTATTTCAGGCATAGACAAATTATGTTTTCATACCTTCAACAATAAAGCATTAAAAAACCTTCTAAATCAAACCGTTGGGTTAGGACACGAAAAAGCCTTAATTGGGCCTCACCAACTTCTCACCAAAATAGCCAATTACTAACCAATACTGCAAAACAAGCCTCGAATGTAAGAGATTTGCTTCCTCATCCTCATACTTAACGATATAGCTTAAAACATAGCTAATTGTTCACATACCAGACTAGCCCCGAAGGTGAGCACTTTGTCGTCTACTTCTCATACTCAACAGTTTGGGTAATTTTTAAGAGATCTCGCAAGCTTTATTCCATCTTCCATGAAGACCGACGTTGCCTCCTAACCTCTTCATTCTTCCTTCATGCACCCATTGTTGCCCATGCTCAATTTCGTCCCTTGTTTATTGCACCATAGTTATTAATTTGTAGGTTTCAAGCCATCAAAGGTCCATTTGATTAGCAAGCAATGAAAAATTTCACCGTGAATAGAGGAATATGGCTACCTAAGCTTACCCTCCTATATTGTGTTTTGAGCCCTTGAGGGAGTCGGAATGCGTGCAACAAAAAAGAACAATTTCCTCACCTTTATTTAGAGTGCATTGCTTAACAACTTGCAGCGAGCTGGAGTTCCAATCACATTCAAAAAAGAATCTCAAACTCAAAGAAGCACCAGAAGGGTTTCAAATACAAAGAAGAGATTGTTGTTCAAAGTTTTATTTGTTCTCAATCATTTGTAACCTTCGTCAGAATGGCAAGAGATTCAACTTCACTAAAAATTAACTTACTTGACCTTCCTCTTATTTTTCTCATCTATTGCTTGTATCTGTTGAATCTTGAAAGGAAAAATTTAGTGAATACATGCTTAAATTTGCTTGAAGATTTTGAAAAATGGAGAGAAAGGAATTTGTATTTTTCAATCTTAATGCTCGAAAAAATATTTTTCCCAAAGAAGAAGAAAATTTGATAATTTTACTTGCATGTGCGCTTGAATAAATGTTGAAGTTACTACATTTTTCTCATTTTCTTGTTTATGAGCTTGATTGGGATGGTTTTATTCCCAGATGCATGCTTGCTTAGAAAACTTGTTTCTGATTCATTAGCTAATGAATTATGTGCTCAAGTCTAATTTAAGGACATAACAATTGGAGAATACAATCCAATCTCTAAAAAATTTATCAAACAATTGTAAAAAGTGAAAGCTTGCTTAGGCATGTCCTTTCATGAGAGCTTCTATAAAATTCTTGAATGCTTATTCAAATGCTCATTTAGATGCTTGTTGAATGACTAGTGAGGAAATAGTTTTGCATGCTTGAATTTACTTGAACATATTGTCTCAACACACAAACTTGGTTCGATGCTTTCCGAAAGGAAATTCCTTTTTGAAGAATGATGAACTGGTTTGAACATTTGCATTATCGCATTACAAATGCGCAAAGCTTCTACTTGCACTCTCACAAGTTGCATACTGGAGGATTCAATAGTCAATAACCCACATTCTAACATTTCTTATTACAACAAAGTAAGATACTGGAAACATCCTCCAATAAATTTTATTGCAGAAATACAAAAAAAATCAAACATCAGACAAGTTTAATTTATTGATGGTTTAAGCTTAAAACTTATTTATTTCAATGCATAAATACTTTAAATTACCAAAAAAGTTAAAAAATAAAAACCAAACATTGAAAGAGTTTACGGTTTGAGCTTAAAAATTATGTTAGCTATCCATTTGATTGTTTGGTTGGTCGCTTGAATAACTTTTAATCTTTCTGAGCACTTGTCAATCTTAGAAGCTTTATGGTGTTTGAATGTTTGAATGAGTTGGTCACTAGGAGAGTTCTTGTGTGAAAAACTGCCAGTTATAGATTGTAAAGAATAAGACGCTGATATGAGCTTGGATATGTTAACTTATTTTATTTTCAGCTTGTAATTGGTTTGGGTTATTCCTAATTATCAACTTCAATCAATGATGCAGGAGCATCCAACTCAACATTATCATTGTATTCTAGTAGACATAGGGGTCTTGTGTTTCAAGGAAGTTGGTTTCCCAAGTATTGGATTTATGTAATTATTTAATATTCCGAGTGATTTTAATGAGAATACACATTAATTGAATGTTATGAGGCTTTATTGTAAACGTTCTTGAATGTAGGAGAACATGAAAGATTTATGATAGTTGAGTGATGAGAGGATTGAGAATTGATTGTAAATCCTAGATTATGAGTCAGTTCATGATTTTGTGGATTTGAAAGGATACTTAGGGATGGGACAGGGATTTTAGGAATGTGGTTGAGGAATCTATGGATCTAAAACAAGAAATTGGTTTTAGAATTCCTTGGTATAAATGTAAGCTTAAAAGGCATGATGAGGGGTTAGAAACAGAGATAGTAAGAGGGAGGTTAGATATTTAGTTATTGTAAGCCTACGAGCAGGATGAAGATCAGAGGCCATTAAACTAGAAGATCAGGCCGAGAAGAGACATAGAGTCTCACTTTGTAATTATGTGTTGATTTATATATATGTACAAATTTAATCCTAAATTGAATAAGAGTAGGCATCGAATGTTGGAAGATGAGTAAACTATATTATTATTATTATATATATATATATATCTGTGTGTGTGTGTGTGCAGGTGAAGTGCAACGATCACATAGAGAGTACACGAAGAGGAGGATCGAGATGCAGTGTTGAATCCATTAGAAGGACCAATCAAAGCTCGGGAGGAAGAGTGCGCGGCAAAATAACAACAGGACAAAACCTTTAAAGAAGGGCAAAAATGAAGACTTGTAAATTATGAGTAAAAGGAGCGAGAGGAGAAGTGAATATTGATGCTCAGGAACTGTTAGATCTGGGAAGATCAATGGCTGAGATCAAATCGGGAAGGCGAAATATCACATCGATGGGTTCATTATACAGTTTAACTCCCGCAAATGTAAAACCCGAATTGCTCTAAGAAATGGTGAAAAACACAGTGGGAATCAAGTGTCGGACTTGAAATATTATAGGGAATGGTTTATTTCCCTATCGGATCCGTGAACAAAATCGGATCGAAGTTTTTTTAAAGGGAAGAACTAAGCGCAATGACCCAGCGATTGTGATTAGGCAATTAATTGTTGACCATTGGATCGCAATCCTCATCAACGGTCATGATTAGATCGGCCATTGCATATCGGCACTACCAAAGATCGGACTTGTAAACGGAAAGACCCGAAGGAGGCGGACCCGACGCGTTCATAGACACGACTTTAATGCATTTGAAGTCCTCTATATGTATTCGGCGGAGTTTCCCTTGGTAAACAGGCTAATGAATATTTCAGCGGCGATAGTGTATTTCCTGGGTTTAAAGGGAAAGTCGCATATCAGAAAAGAAGGGGCGATGAGGAGCCATTGACAAAGCCAATAGCCGATTGCAATAAGGTTGAGCCTCAAAATCCGTGCAGAAGCCATATGGAAGCGGAAAAGGATATGTTTACATAGTTTCCTAGTGTAAATGGATTTATAAGGAAATTGCGTCGAGTGAAGGTTTTTATGTGTTATATATATATATATAAAATTATATATATATATGTGGGCGATGGGTCTAAAAAGGATTAACTAAGGTTTATAGTAGATTAACAGTTCCTGATAAGGGAGATTTGAGGAAGGTTTCATTATAAGGGATAATGAATGTTGTGAAGCATTGATATAGTCCCGATAGAGGGTTTAAAGCGGGGTGATTGAGTTCCGATCCAAAGGAACTATAAAAAGGGGCCTTAACCATCTTTAAGATTGAAATTTTGACGTGGTGGGTCATAGAAATTCCTAGGAAATGGATTCATGCACGAGTGTGCACACTGTGGGTATGCGCAGGGGTAACCCTGCATCAATCAAACAAATTTGTGGCAACAGAATAAGAAACAATTCAGTCATCCGAGAGAAATGTGCAAGTACATTAGAAGCTTCATTTTATGCTTTGCGTATGTCACTTCGATAATACAGGTGTGACATAAAGAATGAACCCACATTAGTTCAAAAGTTATCACTAAATCAAAAATGAAAAAAAAAGTGACTTCAAGTGATCGAAGGCTTTTACATTGTGTGGAGAAAAAAAATTTAGGAATAAAATAGTTGGCTTGAACAACTTTGAAAAACTTGAAGATTGCTATGATCTCGAGCTTTTGAGTTTTCCATTTACAAAAGAACTTTCAAGTGTTAATAGTGCATTAACATGTTCAAATTTGCATTGAAAAGAAGGAAAATGTTTCAACTATTAGATTTCAAGTTAGCATTGGCCAAATTGCACTTAAATATACACTTTGTTTTCTTCAATTTTTTATGGCAACTCTAGGAAGCCAAAATATGATGCATTGGGTGCATATCTCGATAAGCATAAAACTTGATTGAAGACTCTAAAGTTAGTCTCATTGCTTGTTATGAGAAAGATGATTTGGAAGCAAAAACTTTAAGATTGAGGTAAATTTCAAACCTAGCTTTAAATGCATATTTCACATCTTTAAGGCTAACATGAGAATGAGTGTTTCCTATTATATCTCAAAATGCTTGAAGGATCAAATGATGCAATCTGTGAGCATTTGATTTTTGATACGTGAAACAATTGCAAGGTGAATATCCATGAAATGATCTCTCTGATATATCAATTTGTTTCTTTCACGTTTCATTCAATAACTATTAATGAAATTGTTAGCACTTCGTAATTCCTCCACGCTGAGGAGAGGAACCCAAAGGTAACCACAAACCACTTTAAAACTGGAATCTAGCCCTTCCAATTTTAGAGAGGGCTCTCTCTATATGAATCTTCAGTCCTATGTCTTAGGCTAGGTATGAAGATCAAAGAGGAATAGGTATTAACAGTTTGATGGTAGTGAAAAGGGAAAATCCATTGGGCATGGACTCATATTAAGCTAATAATTTTCAATGATATGATGGAAAATGAGGAATCCTTAAACAGGGGAAAGGTAAGCAATCCTTATGATGTCATTGTCAAATTTCATTGTAGAAAGGTGAGCAAAGGTATAGTGGAATTGATAACATCTAAAGCATCTAGCTAAGGATGAATTTTAGATATCACAATGGAAGAAAAGCATGAAATGTTCAGTAAGATATAATAGAGCACTTAACAGTGAATTCTAAAATAAATACTTAACTAAAAATGAAGACATAATGAATCAAGCATGATTATAACAAGATATAAATTCACATACAGAGGAGAAAACATCACCATAAGAAATTGACACATGAATCCTTCTAAAAGTCGACTCCAACCTTCATCATTCACTGAAACTTACTGAAAATATACAATGCACAGTGTCTTCTCTATCAAACCCTGAAAAACCCTTTTCTTAGTCAAAATTTTATCATATATAGATTAAAAAACAATTAGTTCCCTCCTTTAGGAACCAAATTCCCCAAAAAGATTCAGATTATACCTTCAACAGCGAATATAGAACTACTTTCTAAAAACTAGGAAATTGTTTTGAATAAAAAATTCTTAAACAAATTACATTAAATACGTGCATAAAAATGAAGCTCAGACCTATCAAACACCTCAATACATTTCCTATAACCATGAAAGTCCATTACATTAGGTTTAGATTTGAATTTCATGGTCAAACTATTGATTGTGTTGAAGCACAGCACATTCATTGCGTTACTTCCTTCTTCAGCTGAAACGCAATAGAAAAAGCAGAGAATTGATGATTTGCACGCTTATGATCATGCCTTGTACTTCTTGATGTGCAAAACAAGTAGAAAAAAACTCCTACATCATCATACACCAATGAGAAAACACCTATCTCAGTTGTAAACTTCCACCCATAAAAATAACCACCTACAGTGAAACCACAGCACAATCACAACGAATTTCCATCTACATATATTTCACAAGTGCTAGGGTCTCTAGCTAGAGAAAACAGTTTGTTGATGATGCTAATAGTCTTAAAAACATCCTTAAGCCTCCATACACAAGAAATAGCACCGAAAACTCGGATCCCCTATCAAATTTTAATAGTTTGATAGTAGCGCAACAACTTTGTTGTGTTACTGTATCACCTACCTCTTTTAAAAAAACTTCACAAAAAAACATAGGATGTGATTTATATAGGCTAACGAACTTCAAAGAAATAGGGAAAAAGCAAAATTTATCTTAGTTTCATGTCCAAACTCAAAACCTTTCTACCTCGGCTAACAAGTCTAGATTTCCTCTTTCTTCCTTCTAGTTTTCCTGTAATACCTCTTACAGTTGTTGCTTTGTAGCTATCAACTCCTTTTCCAAAGTGAGATTTTTCCTGCAAATGTTCTTGATTTGTCTATGTAGGGGAATAATTCTCTTCAGCATACGCTTATAGCTTCAAACAATGTTGGCTCAGAGATGTTCAAGTGATCATGTCTCTTCTGTTTGGCCTTCTCAACTTATTCTCTAAACCTGGTAACTTCATCTTGAGCTTTCTTCAATTGCTTCCTCGACCTATGGAAAGTGTGTTGCCCTTCATCCGACTCAACCTTCTTCTTTTATTGCATTGACTCTTCTTTCATCACACTTCCTTTTTGTAGTTGCAACACTCTGGCTGAAGACCTAGATATTGTAATCCTTGTTGATGAGGTCTCTAGCTCTTGAATGTTCTCTGCTTCGACCTTTTCTTTACCTTTATATTTAGTCGTAGATGAAATTGTTTTCATCATAGGTTCTGCTTCATTAATCTTATGTGTCTTCTCCAAAACATTCTTCTTTAACTCCTGTATTATCATGTTGAAGTTGGGCAATGACTAAATTAGTCTCTTTCAACTATTCCTATAGTTCTATGATTTCATTATCCTTTTCATTTGAATCAATATTCTCTTGTATGGTATCTAGAGATTCAATTGGTTGTTTAGGTGTTTGCTCAATGGGAAATCTCTTTGCAGCAGCTCTTGTGAGTGGTTTCTTGGGAACCTCCTCCACCTTAGGGAAAAAATGAAGTTCTTGTTTGATGGGTCAACTGAAGTTGGTGGCCATTTCACTGAGCTCTCCACTGCTGATTGAACATCATTTGCCACAGATGAAGGTGTATCCTTCTTACTCTAAGGGCTATTTGGAAACTCAATTGTAAACTTGAATGAATCCAAGAATGTTTGCCATCACTGATTTTTCTTTTTCAATTCCTCCACTACTAGCAATTTGGTCAAAGGAAAACGAAATAGATTGGGCTCTACTTGACTTTTCTTACCCAGAACATTATATGCCATCTTACCAATGCTCTTGAATAAGTAGAAAGGTAGACTCAAAGGGCTTTTACCTGTGAAATGCATCAGCAGCGTGAAATGATACGAATAAACTCTCCAAAATCTGCCTTCACAAGTGAAATACCTGTGGATGAACTTGAGTAGTTTGCTATAGGGTTAAGGTAGATATTCCCTTGGTACAATAGCTCTGTATTCTTTGTTTTTGTACATTGGCTTTAGGAAATATTTGTAGTGAACTATATCTAAAGGCATGCCCTTGAACCACTATTCTCCATGCAAAGGGATCTTTGTAGCAACTGAAATGGAAACCACCAACACAGGAAAACTCAACTCGCCAACCTTAACATCCCACCCCAATGAACTTCAAGGAAAACTATTTGGTCAATTGAACACTATAACCCTATAGCTTTTCACAAAATCTGATGCAACCAGTCTGTTTGAATGCAACCCTTGGATCTGAGGTTATCAAGGCAAGGTCTTGAGGCTCAAACCTATTATGTCTCCCCCTCTGTGTTTCTTCCTGTCTGGTGTGGTCATAGCTTACAATGAAAAGGAAATTCTAGGGTTTCAAAATTAAGTTACAATACTCAACAATTTAGCGCAATGAGTATGAAACTAGGGTTTAGATGAGAGTTTTTGGCAGACTTTAAATGAAAATCCCCTGTATTAAAATGTTAAAACTACAAGAACCCAGCACATAGACTACAAGGCAACAATTTGTTATTTCTAAATGCAGTGAACTTGTCAATACACAGGCACAACGAGAAAGCGCAATGACTCAGAGATTATGGGTGTTGCAAGCTTTTCTGGGCGCTCTTTTCAATTGCTAAGGATGAAACTAATAACATACAACGTGAATGATGCTAGAGAAGAAAAAATTGGAACTTGTGAGTGATCATGGTATAAGAAAACTTTCAGCTTGAAGAAGCGCAGTGGGTCCCCTACAGACAAAGCGCAACAACTTCCTTGGCTATTTAGAACATCTGAGGAGGAGAGACTAGTTCAATGGCTTTTTGAAAAATGCATGCATTTATCACCTTCCACACGTTCCAAGCACAACACAAATAATTAGTGCAACACCAACTTGGAATGATGATGATGTGATGACTCGACATTGCAACCAACTTGAAAAGACACTACTAAACTCAACTCAATAATGAAACTCAAATCTGTTAAAATTTTCACTCATGACTTGATTGGCACATTCCCATAACCTTTCTAAACTTAGACCTTAGGAAATCAATGACTATTTCTATCATTATTTGAAACACTTTAAACATACCCTACTTAGGCTCGAACCAATCATATGATTTCATACTTCCTTCAAAAAAAACTAATAACTTGATCTCCAAGAGATCATAGCAACAATTTACAATTTCACCAAAAACAATAAAAAGCCTGAGCTTAGATTTTGACTACTGTAACATAAGACACTAACAAAACGTAATATATAATACTTAAATCAAATATGAATCATGTTTTCCCATGAACAATAGAGGTAAAATTCAATGTTGGCAAGCCTTACATGCAAGGAAAAGTGCACCTTTGATGTTAGATTTCCAAGATCATAAGGAAAAACTGCAAGTAAATAGAAATTGGGCAATGTTGTATTGGAATAGTGTTTCACAATAGATCCTAGAATATTTTGAGATCTTTTATACGTACTTTATTACCTTAGATCTCAGATTTAACATACTAGTGTAGCACTCAAAATTTGAATCCAAATGGAAAGAAAACAAACAAACAAGGACTCCATCAACACCAACGAGCACGAGGTGTGACCTCAGAAACCCAATACTAGAGAAAACTCAACTAGAAAGTGAAGCCTCTACTCTACGGTCTTCTTTTCAATCATGAAATGTTAGTACAAAGGAAAAGGCACTCGCTATGAAGACTTCATGGACACCATGCACTAAATGGCTACTAAAAACTATTTTATTGTTCTACCTCCCTTTGTTATGCTTCAATATCCCATTCCTAGATGCTCTACTCAAACATAGAAAGATAACAATACCAAAAGAATTAAACCCTTTCCTTCCTAATAGATTTGTATTCATCTAGGGTTATGGTTAGGGATTTTACATGCCTCAACCCTCAATTAGTGTTATAGGATTTTTGACCCTTTAGTATATTCTCAAAAGTCCACATATGGCTAAACCTACATGTGCATGTAATGGAGGGGGTTTGGGGGGACGTGGCATCCACTCAGTACCATAGTGGTCAACAAGGTAGGTCAACTTGCAAAAGGCATAATCAGTGTTCCAGGGGGATGCGTCCCCAGGGGTTGGAAGCACGCAAGCCTCGAACCCGAGACAAAGGAGCATATAGGGATGTGTTTCCCCACACTCCCCTATTGGGGAGTTGTAAGGGGGGGCTGTTTCCCCAGTGTGGGGGAAACGACCCCCATAAGGGGTGATTTTGGTCATCCCCCCTTGAATTTGTCTAATAACACTTAATAACAATAAAAAATTGAAAATTCACGTATAAAAAAACTTGAAAAATAAATAAATAAATAAAAACAAAAAAGTTAAAACTTACCTAGGTTAACTTGCCAATTCATTTCCCAGATTCTCTTCCCTGTTGTCGAGCTTTGTTCAGTGCCCTCTTACAGTCGTCGAGTTGTGTCTCTTGCATGTCATCGAGCTCTTCTAGAATGATGAATGATGACCCCTCCCCATGAGATTTGAATTAATGACCCAAAGTTTGTTTTTATTATGATGTAAATTCAAAGCACCAACTTTGTTTACATCAATTATTTTGTGTGAACCCACCCACAGGAGGCTCCAACCCCCTCAGATCAACAAGCATCGACTTGCGTGGAGGCACCAACCTCGAATTTGTGTGAGCACCCACCTAATACTACAAATTAGATATACTCTATGGGATTCTCAAATTGAGACCTCATGCAGTTTTCTTTTGATTTAACTTAAAATTTGTGATCACTAATTAAACATAGCCACTTCAGCTTCTGCAGCTCACATATACCTTATCACGTTCTTTTCTCTTCTGCAGGCACACATGAGTGGAATCTACAACATTGCTCTTCTGCTACTTGCTATCAGGTTGTGTTATTTTTAATGTGTTTTCTACACGTTGAGGTCACTCTAGCTATCTCAGGAACACGCACTTCAGTGCTCTATTTCTCTTCCTTTTCATCTAATGACACACTGCTTGAGAACAAGTACTTCAATAAATTCTTCTTCGGCTCGAGGAGTTTCTTCAATTCATATCAACCACAATTTGCTTTAGATCTCCTCTAACACTCTGATTCTTCTCATTGGAATGTCATGCAACTTCATATTTAATTCCACCGACCATGGTTTTCATTTAAAGCTTCTCAATCTTCAATTCCAATTGCACTAGCTCGCAGACTCAAACTCGTGTTGCAATTTCTAAGATAAGTTATCCATCACTTCATATTTTCAAACCAAATCTCCTAGTTTGCGCCTTCCTACACTGTCCAACTGTGCGATGAAATGTTTTCATTCATAACTGATCTGGACAATGAAATGTTTCCATTCATAACTGATCTCGACAAATTCTTAATGGTCCAAGCTCTTGACAGTTGAGCTCCCTTTTCCATAAGACTGCAACTATGACCAAACCCTTGTACCAAAATTCTCTTGTGTTTCTATTTGAGTTCAGACCTTATCCATTGTTGTGTTAAAGCAAATCGTCCTAAAGAATGAATATTTTTCAAACACCACCTACTAGCACAACTTCCAATGTAGTGTTGCATCATCAACTGACGACTCTTCTTCCATCAACAAGACGACATCAAGGGATTCCATGTGTCACATAAATTTCCCTAGTTGGCCATTTGAAAACTTCAAAATTGGTTGCTACATATCACTTGCACAAGGTACCATGGCACCATCCATACCTAGTCAAATCCACCTCACTAACCATGTCATTCTCTCATATCATCAACTTGTATGAAGGGTAGGTTTGAATTCGGGCGTTATTATTTTGTTCCATTAAGAACTTGCCTTTAAGGACAAATTCTCAAACTGCACCAAAACCTTGCAATCACACGTAACTCTATTCATGAGTCTGAGTTCAGGACCCTTTTACATCGATGCATGCCCAAACAATTCAATTGAACCAAACAACTAGATGAACCTAAACTACTCAACTCACCTAAATAGCAAAATGACCCTAAAAAAACGCAGAGTTCAGCCTTTCTACCAAGCAGTTATTACCTTATTCACTAATAGCCTGTACCTATGAATTCCTTCAACTCTGGTCAACTACTTAAATTGAACCTGCAATAAGTCTCTACACTTGGGAGTTTTTTAGAATATCATAAACTGCTGGAATGATATTTCTGAGGACCATCTAACCATGCAGTTCGCAGGGTCATTTAACTTGACATTCTGTAGACAAAGTGCCTTCAACCAACAGGCCATTGAACCATCCATCCACCAACTACAATGAGAATTTTTTCAAGTATCCTTTAATTATTACGCTACTATGGTGGTTCTCAACCAATGACCTAAACAACAAGCTAGATTTTGATCTTGATATCAATGATTGTACATCAATCTCTAAAGGTCAATCATAGGTGCCAATCAATGACAACATTGTGTCCAATCTCCAACACTATGTTCAACATAATATAATATTATTGTTTCTTTGATGAAAAAATACTTCACCAAGCTTAGACTTAGCATTCATTCCTTGTAGCATTTAGTGATGCTTTTCAACCACCACGTTCGTGAGAAGCTAGTAGATGTCAACTAACAGGAAGCCCAATTAGCATAATGTGTTTAATGGTAGGACGAAGTTTTCTCGAATTGTGAGCCATATGCATGTGATAAGTTCCATCAAGGTTGCAAAATTACATGCATACATGGACTCTAAAATTTATGACTTACCAAATACATAAGATGAAATACTCAATCTCTTGGATGAAATGCTAAGTTGTGCATGTGATGAGGAGCTACCAACAACAGAAACAGTGTGGAAATGAAGTTCACTAGTGGAAATGAAGTACACGATGGGATGTTCAATGTTCACTCAACTCAAATTGTATGTATCAAGTGTGATGTTCTTGATTATTAGTTGAACTTATTTTCAGTCATCAAATATTTTCAAGAGATAGGAGAGAGAAGGTTGAGAGAAAGAAACTCAATTGTCACTTGATAAATGAAGAGCCATTTGAAAGGTCAAGGGTTACCCTATTTTGTATAAAGTGATATCTTTATCTATTTTGTATAACTCTTACTCTCATTTATTTAGAGGGTCATTTCTTTGCAATGTAAGCAGATTTCTACATGAAGAGGGAGACCATACTTATCCTAAGTTCATTGTTGAGCTATAGTCTTGGTATTGGATTATTCTCTTGTCTCCTACCTCTCTTGGTGGTTGCAAGGACGAATGTTGTGGCTTCTGAATGTTGTGACTTATGGACCATCTCCAACTCAACTCACTATATCTAAGCTTTCCTATCTTTCATTTTGCTAGCAAGTTGGATGTATCTCTCAACAATGTGGAGACTATCCTTGATTCTTAAAGAAAACCTTTTGGTTTCATGCAAGTGGTAAATGGAGGACTATTATTTTTCCCCTACTTTTTGTACTCCCTCTTTTCTCCATGTCCAAAATTTTGACATGGAATGAGTGTTCTCTTGACGATGTGTAGGCTATTTTTGATTCTCAAGGGATGCATCCAATTTTGGTGCCAAAGTTAGTACATGGAATATTAGCCTGATCTCTATGCCTCTCCTTTCTTTTGTGTAAAACCAATTATATGTTGCATTCTCGCATGATTAGATTGGGTTGCATTCCATTTCAACTTTGGATAGCATAGTACATGCATTTAATTTATTTCATTATAAAAGAACCAAAATAGTTGATTGGGAAATAAATGGTAGTGTGAAGGACCATTTGAATAGAGGTATAATTGAGCCATTTTATCATATGAAGCTATCATGTTGACTTGGAGACATTTTCCCAATAAAAATTGATTGTTCATAAAAATTTGATTTATCCAAAGGGCCAATGCCTATTCTAAGTGATAGTTAAAGTTCAATTACTTTGACATAAAATCAAGTTTGTTGCAACAAGGCATATAGATTTACTCAAGAAAAGTTAGAACAAATGAGATGCTTGTTGTGCTAGAAAAATTGTATTCATAAATAGTCTTGGAAATCCATAGATAGTTAAAGTTCAATTATTTTGACATAAAATCAGGTTTGTTGCAACAAGGCATATTGATTTACTCAAGAAAAGTTAGAACAAATGAGATGCTTGTTGTGCTAGAAAAATTGTATTCATAAATAGTCTTATAAATCTAACCTTTAACATTAATGGTCTTGGAAATCCAATCTTTTAAATTACACATAAATTTTAAATATGCATGTTCTCTCTAACCATTTATTTTCTCTATCATTCATAGCTATATTTTGATTTGATAATGACGGATGGAGCGTGCACTAGTTGGGAAATGTTTCAAAACTTTAACACACTTTAAATCCCAAGATAATACTATTTTTTCTAAACCAAGAAATTGTGTGAATAGATTACTACAACCTTCATTCCTCTACAAAGAGGCCTTATGTCCTAAGGGAAAAGACATGGTAGATTGATATTGAAGAAAGTGAGTAAAAAAAAATATTTTATGTGAGTCATACGTATTTTCTTTTGTGCTTAGCTGCATGTAGAAATTATCTACATGATATGAGAGGAAACCTCTTAAGGGATTTTTGTGAAGTGTACTTTGTCCCTTCTTTCAAGTGTCCTTTTCAAAGATCCAATTTCTTTTATGGTTAGATATAGTTTTAGAGGACAATGCTTCAATTCATTGATTCATAAGCTCTCTACAACAAGAACCATTATGTGACTCCATAAAAAGCGAGAACGATACCCACAAAACCAATTGATGCAATACAAAAATGACCCCATTAAGAGTTGAAAAAATGCTATAAACTATTGCTTTAAACATACAAAGTTCATAGGAGCACCAGATCGAGAAGAACGAATACATTCGGCAATTGGAGGATGAAGTGGAAGCTATGAGACAACAAATTGAGCACTTGAAGCTCAAAATGGCCGAGAATAGCCCTAGGGCTGTTGAAGAAGAAACTGGAATTGATCTCAACAGTGCAGCGCCAATGGAGGAGTAAAATATCATTTCTATCTATTTCATGCATGTTTTTTGATGGCAAACTTTACCTGGAAATATTTGCTAAACCAGTACTGCAGAATGTATAGCCATAGGCTAATAGCAAGGGGATTTTTTATTTTTTTTGGGAAAAGATACTCTGGGAAGGGATGAAAAGCATGTAATTATAGAAGCCCTTAGCAGGCTCAAAACTTTGATGTAAATTTCCCGGTTTTGGCCACGTATATATCTACTACTCTTTCTGCATATATATATATATATATATATATGGAAGAGAGAGAGAGAGAGAGAGAGAGAGAGAAAATTTCAATACTATTGCAAGTGAATGGGTGGGGTACAACTAAAAAGAGTAATATGACAAGACAAAAGCTATTTACAAAATAAAGAACATAACAACAAACTTGGTTGTTTATCAAAATTTTCTTTGGCCAAAAAGTCAAGGAGAAAATCCTCAACCCCTGCCAACAAAACAAAAGAAATTTTGGAACACCTAATGTTGCGACTAAAAAGGAGGAATTGGTTATTGTTATCATGTTGTGAAACCTTTTGAACTCCTATATTAAGTACATGGTCTTCTACATTAGCAATCAAAAAAATTAAAGTTGAATGGAGTTATTATTTTAATCCAGAAGGAGACAAGGAAAAATTAATGGGATTTACAAGGGCGTATCAATTGCCTTTAATACGATCACAATAAAGAGATTATTTTCTTCGAAGTAGGGACCAAGAGTGCATGCAGAATTGTATGGTCCAAGAAAGATTGTACAAAACTTGCATCAAAACTACGTTATCCATCCAAGTAGAAAAAGAAATCAATTATTGCTAGAAGACTGGACATTGGGAGGACTGTTAGAAAAATATCGCTACATGATTTGACAAGAATCCAAAAAGAAGCGATAATGGAGATGCCAATTTCACTAGTGTTCAAGGAAACACAAAGGTTGAAGTCATATTGCCCAATGGGCAACGAAAGGGGTTAAATACATTATTTATGTTTCAAAGATTGCTCATAATTTTCTTTCTTTAAAAAAAATAACAAATAGTGGTCTCAAAGCTTTAATTGAACGAGAAAAATATTTTTGGTTTGGAAGCAAAATTGGGAATTTCTCAAAATTTCAAGAGAGCAGTATGTATAAGCTTGTATACGTGCCAAGGATGAACATGTGATTATTGCAACATAATTTGATAATAATAAGAAACAATTAGATACTTAAATTGAGGAGTCGAATATCCGAATATAGTCAAATAAAATGCAAACTAAAAAGCATCCTCATTAAGAGTCTCATCCTTTGACACAAGTCAAGATTCTTCCACCCATGTACAAGGAAACCTTCATCAAATGTAATTTAAAATGATCAAAACACATTTCTTCTATTCTGTAATATGTCTCTCTCGAGGGCCCAAACATGTCCAAGGGAATCTTGATTCTTCAAAATTCCAATACAAGGCTATACAAGGCTTTGATGAGAAATCAAACATGTAATTTTTTAAACCTTCCTACGAAAATAGAAGTTGCTAATTCTAAATGAATTTTGATTTTAAAAAACTCAAATATCATGGAAGCATTAATCATTTAAAACTATAGTAGATGAGTGCTCCAAGTAACTCTAGTTGACATTACAACAAAGATATATTTGTAAGGGTGATTAGTTAAAAGGGAGAAACAACTTTTAATAACTTCTATACTAGATGGAAAAGATAATGAAAAGGAAAGACATGGAATATTTTCCATATAAAAATGGTAGCAGATAGTCTTACTAATTCAAGCACTGCCTTGATGAACAATTTCAATAGTAGGTTTTGTTGGTTTTTAGAAACTGAAAAATATGGACGATAAAGAAATAATAATGACAAGAATGAGAATAATACACGCAACAAGGAATTTACGTGGTGAAACCCTGACAATTGATTAGGGAAACATCCATGGGGCAAGATAAGTTGGTTTATTAATCAAGATGAACAATTACAATAAGGATTACAATCCACTCCACCCATCTCTCAAGCTTCCTTGAAAGAAATATCTTGGAACCATTACATTTGTTATATGAACTATAACTAGTTTTATACATTGTTAGACCAACCAACAAAAATTTACCTAAGTAAATTTTGGCTTTACATTTTCTTTTAATTCAAGTGTTGTCACATTCTAACCATCTCCACCATGATGACAATTTATTTGATACCTCTTCACCAATCCCCCCTCATCACCTCTTATGTAAGCCAATAGAAGAAAAACACCACCACAACTTCTCTAAAAACATTGGTTTTGTAAACATGTCTGCGTAGTTTTCTTGTGTGTGGACCCTTTTAAGATCTACTCCACTTCCATCAATGACATGTCCTACAAAGTGGTACTTAATATCAGTATGCTTAGTATTATTATCCAAAGATCAATGTGTAGCCAAATGAAGGATTAGTATTTCCATACAAAGATGAATGTGTAACCAAATGAATATCACTTTGACTATCACATAATACAATTACAGTGTCCTACATTCTTCCAAGCTCACTGATAAGACCCTTCAACCAAATTGCCTCTTTGCAAGCATGTGGGATGGCAATGTATTCTGCCTCAGTAATGGATAAAGCAATTGTTTCTTGAAGTTTCGACATCCAGCTAATAGATCATATCGCAAGAGTAAAGACATAACGTCAAGTAGGTATTTTCTTTTCTTATCCAAATCACTTGCAAAATCTAAGTCAACATAACCATATATAAAATCACTACTACCACTAAAGGTGATGCAATAATCACTTGTGCCTCTAAAAGATATCGAAGCACCCATTTCAATGAAGTTCAATGTTTTCTTCTTGGATTTGACATGTACCTACTAAAAACACCCACTGCACGTGAAATAGGTGCTCTAGTACATACCATCACACACGTCAAATTTCCTACTACATTAGCATATGGTACATGATACATATAATTGTTTTCTTCCTCATTATTAGGACATAAAACTGAAGAAAGCTTAAAATGGGAAGTAAAAGGGACATTCGTATGCTTCACATTATTCATTATGAATTTCACACGTATTTTATCAACATGTTTCGTATGTGAAAACCTAAGCTCACCATTTTTTTAATCTTTGTGTATTTCAATGCCCAAGATTTGTTTTTTAACTCATGGATCCTTCATATCAAAGGTATTTTGCACCTAAGCCTTCAACCTACTGATCTTGTCCATGATTTTTCTTACAGCAAGCATATCATCAACATATAAATCCAAGATAATGAAAATAGCATTCAAACTTTTGAAGTAAGCAAAATGGTCACATTCATTTCTAATATAGTTCAGATTCTTACTTGTTGCGAAGAAATCAAATTTCTTGTACCATAGCCTATGAGACTACCTCAGGCCATATAATGTATTCTTGAGCTTGGAAACTAACCTCATTTTATGATGTTATACAAGATATTTTTGCTATTCAATGTATATATCCTCGTCTAGAGCTCCATATAATTTTTTTTTTTTTTTTTTTTTTTTTTTTTTTTTTTTTTTTTT
>APFE030725315.1:51922-67605 GCA_000404065.3 Pinus taeda
TTATTTATTTATTTTATTTTTATTTTTAGAAATATAAACCCTCCATTTTATAGTATCCCTTTTCAGTTAGTCTGGCTTTATATCTTTCAACATTACCATCAATATTTGTCTTCAATTTATAAATCCACTTACATCCAACAACCTTTTCTATCTTTTGTTGTTATTCAGGAGCTTGAACAATAAATAAATTATTGATCCGAATTGGATCATTATATTGTTTCTCATCCATCTCAATGCATTTTGAGTGGAAAAAGTAGAGGAATTAGCTCACGTGACCGTGACCATTTTTATTGGCGAGACCCAATTTGACAAAACAAGGTCTGAAACCTTTTGAGAGCGTTTTGAGGCATCAAACGACGTTTTTTTGGGGTAAAAATTTGTCTCTTTCACACAGCTTTTCATGTTCTTCTACACAAAAAGATCTTTCCAACGACTGCAGGTACAACGAAGTAATCCCTGTGGCCTGTGGGCTGCTACAGTGCACATATAATCTATGTGTGCTCTACCTCCTATCTCTCGTGGCTATCTTTGCACAACTATGGAAAAAAATGCTCAGTGCACATATAATCTATGTGTGCTCTACCTCCTATCTCTCGTGGCTATCTTTGCACAACTATGGAGAAAAATGCTCTTGAAAGAATGGAATGCCTCTTCCTTCTAGTGGCCCGTTTATAACATAGCCCAATAGCCTACTGGTGATTAATTTTAACTTCATCAACTCTTAACTAGAGTTACAATATAGACTCTTCTCAAGTCTTTTACATCACAAACACATGGCTAGCCCCTTTTCCATAAATAATGGGCACTGACGCAGCATCCTCCCGAACTATAGGTGTGAAAATAGGAAGGTCAACTTCCGAGTGCCAATCAATTAAACATAAACATTGTCAATTTAGCCAAAGATTTTTTCTCATTTCCGGACTATTACTAATTTTAACCTCAATAGTATGAAGTGGATGGACCTCTTATAAAAATAACAAATAAGCACATTTCCTTATACGATAGATAATAAAGTTATTGTATATTAAATGTAAGAAAACTCTTTACATTAGAAGCTACTACCTTAAATAACTAAGACAAGAAGTAATTTACACGATACAAAACCCTATCAATGGTAAATTGTAGGGCCTTCAAATATAAAGTTAGAATCAAGATAATAAGAATATAAACGTATAAACTAAAATTAAAACTAATAAAACATTAAATCGTTAATTAGTAAATTAAAGAAACAAAATTATTTTAATTTAAGTTATATTCTTACCGTTACTTAGCCCTAAAAGGTTATATTACACTTTTACGTTAGTAAAGTAACGGATTTGAATAAGTTATTAAATAATTAAATTTTTCATATATATTATCCTAAAACTGCTTATTCTTGGCTAAGAGCTCGTCTTCCTCAGACGTAAGGAAACAAGTTAACTGCCCAAGACCTAAAGGCACCTAGAAAGATTGAAAGTTTGCCCGCCTACAGACCACCAGGGGTTATTCCAGGTGGCATGGTTTTCCTTGATTAACGATGATGAGTCAACCTGCATTCTCGGTTAGTAGTCAGAGATGGTTGTCGTCACTACTAGCTTGACGACTGAGTTATGATAGGTTTTCCCACCTATGAAAAAATATCATCCTAAACAACACCTACAAAATATATGATTATCGATTCTTTCTTTTGTTTTAATTTTTATCCGTGATGGTTATTATAGTAGCTTAGTTACTTAGTTATTATAATAGCTTAGTTCTGTTTTATATGACTATCAGGCATATTCCTTGGCCTCCAACTCCAAGTAGTTATGGGTCATGGGTGGCCTCCTCCAACAGCATTGTCTCCAACTCGAAGTCTCCACATAGTTGTGAGTCGTGCTCATGGTCTATCATCTCCAACAAAAAAGGCATGAACCGAATGGAATTTACGGTTACATATGTTAAGGGAGTCGGGCCCTTAACACAAACCTTTCTCGATTGCTCCGGTGAAAAATAGGCGCTTTGTTCCCGACATTTTTGCTTTTTTTGGGTGGATATGTTTCCAGAAATCTAGAAACGGATCCAAAGAAAATTACATCCTCTTGAACTGTGCCAAAACTAGATCGAGGGTTTTTTAAATGTTTATACGGCTCATATACGTTTTGTCGGCGTTTTAAGGTGAATCGTAGGTGGATCGTACCTATTTCCGTTTTACAAATGGGGAATGGCATTTCAAGCAAATTCTCTAGCCATTTCCAATAATTTTGCCGTGGCCATGTTTTCCTAGTGTGCAATTCATCATACCACTTCCACCGACACCTCAAGTATGACACACATTCTCCCCCACTTGAATTGTTGACATCCTTCTTAACTTTGCACCATTGAATTCTTCGATGAATAAGGTGTTTTTCTTTGGTGAAGAAACATTTCTATAGTTTCTACATATGAATGTCGCTCTAATAATATTTTTCATGGGTCAAACTATTCATTCCACTTTATCTTAACCATACCACCCAACAACCCTGGTCACCATGAAAAATGAACATGACCTTACAAGTTGGGCATGGTCATCAAACATAAGTAATCACCCACACTATGCCAAACAAATATATCTTAATTGAATCCAAACCAAGCACTTTAGAGTGATTGAAATATTGAGTGCTTGTTTCACCATCGACCATGCCACACCATCACCTCCCAACAATAGAAAATGTTGCACCATTACCTACTCCAACCCAACTATATTTGAACCACTGATTACGCATTATGGGAGTGCATTGTCATCCATCTAGGCCAACACTTGATAACCCTAAAGATCACATCATTACTTGAACAAAGGTTTCACATACCTTATATGCACAAAGGTTTCCCTAGCATGAATAACACAATCCATCATGTTGCAACAACCCGCAATCGTCCACCAAACCTAATCTCATAATCACCCTATGAGTGACCTCAATTAAAGATCTATTAAATGAAGGTATTACAAACTCATATGTTGGTGTGCGTGTCTATGTTATTTAAGCAACGGATCGATCAGATTGCAAATACACGACACTTGAAAAAGGAAAACAGTAGAGAAACACAATAAGCAAATACAAGAACACAAGAAATTAATAAGGAGTTCACCCTATCCTCCAGGGCTACATCTCCGGTCCAGCTCTCAATGGTGGCCTTCTTTTATTGTGTCTTGAAGCAGAGAATTACAATGAAGGAGCTCAATATGAGTCTCCTGAAACAGATTGGCTTGGCACAGTGGTTCTTGGATTCTTCAAACCACTGGAGTACACAGACTCTCTTCCTTACCAGCTCTTGGACCTCTCTGGTCCGACAGATCCTCTCAGGGATGGCTTGAGTCTTTCAAGATCTCTGATGCTCGACGCTGCCTTTGGTCAGCTTGGCCCTTCTGTCTTCTTTCTGCTTTTTGCTTCATTGGTTCTTCTCTTCTCTGTCTCCCTCTCCATCCTCGGTGTCCTTTCTCTTCTCTGTTTATTGCTTTAAAGCCATTCAAGCTCATGGCGATTCGCTTCCTCTTCCACCTTCGTCGATTTGCCTGCTTGCAGCTGCGCTTGGAGTTCCCTGTTCTCGGCGTCATCATCAGGCTCACAGGGAGTAGCGACTTGTTCTCATGCAAAATGCGCCATCCTTTCCTCGATTCAATTCTTTGGTTACGTCGTGGAATGAGTCTTCCGCCAACTTGGAGATCAAAGCGGACCTCAAATTCTTCTAAATCGCGGCTTATCCGTCGGTCGATTCTGTCTTCTCCATCAGGCGCGATCTCAATCGTTAGATCTAGAGCCCCCCAGATCCGACGTCGTTCGCTCGTCCCACGCAGTGGACAAGCTCGACAGTTAGCGCGCAATTGGCCGCAGTTTTCTCTCTCCTCAGCTTGCGATGCGTCGAGCGTTGAGTGGAATCGCTCCTTTTTCATCAAAACTCCTCACTGCCCATGGATGCCCCCGCTCAATACCGCTGGTTTTGGAGCGGGTCCACCTTTAGCGCTTAGCCTTTTGTCCCATGGCTTTCTAGCTCCCACACGATTGAGTGCTCTGGGCTTCTCCATTTTGAGGTTTTTCGCCCAGCGATGAGCGGTTAGTGATAATTGCGCATCAAAAACTGCCTTTGTTTCCCAATCAGGGCCTCCCAAGGGCTAATTTCGCCTCCCATGCAGTCTCCATGGGCCTGGGTCAGCGCGCTTTGACCGAGGTCCTCGTCGTTTGATGCTAGCTGCCATTGCCACTGGTTTAAAGGTGTTTTTGATCGCTGTTTTAAATTCTACGAAATTTGTGTCCAACTGGTACTGCCATGGCTCTGTTAATCAATCTTTATGGATCCAATTCGGATCACAGCCTTCCCACTGAAAAGCTTTTGGACCACCAAAAGTAGGTTTTCTTTCAAGCATCGACTAAGTGAGGGTATTGTCGTCTCACTTGTCCAATCTCAATCTCAATGCACTGCTCGGCTTTGAAACTTTGAGTCCAATTCTAAGGTACTCAACATCTCCTCTGCGCATTGTCCTCACCTTCCTGTCCAAGACTGTGTCTTCCTGCAATTCATTTAGATATTCAGGTAGCAAGTCATCAATAGAAGGCAATTGACTTTGCTTTTCGGGATCTTCAATCACTTAAGGTTCAAATAATCTCAAGCAATCTACATTTACGACTAATTAGATGTGCATGTAAACTGGCAGATCAAGGCGAAAAGCCTTTTCACCAATCTTCTCAAATATCCTTAACGGTCTATACCTGATAGGCTTTAGCTTTTTACCTTCACCTTGCATCCTTTCCTTGCTGATATACAGCCAGACCTGGTCACCAACTTGAAAACTATGTTCCATCCGATGCTTTTCATGCCTAGCCTTGTATTTGGCTTGGCTCTTTTCCAGCTATTCCTGTACTGCCTGGTGGATCTCCTAGATCTGTTCAATGAACATAGTTGCCTTGTCCACATCACTGTGTCCATCAACCGTGGTATCTTTACCAAAGACAAAATCCAAAGGAGACCTTGGTATAAAACCAAAACAGGTCTCAAAAGGATATCTCTGTGTAGAAGAGTGTTTTGCTCTGTTGTAAGCATGCTGCACATGACACAATTATTCATCCCAAAGCTTAGGATGTTTGCTGTAATATCCTCTGAGTAACTGGATCACTGTCCTGGTAACTACTTCTGTCCAGACATCGGTTTGTGGATGAAAAGTTGTGCTTTTCTTCAGTTGGGTGTCCATCAACTCCCACAGACTTAACCAAAACTTCCCCACAAACCGGGTGTCACGATCAAATACAATAGAAGTGGGTAATCCAAAATGAACCCATACATGTTCAAAGAACAATTTTGCAGTTTGTTCAGCTGTAATATGTTTATTACAAGGTATCAAATTACACATTTTGTTGAACCTATCCACAACCACAAACAAATAATCATGACCTTTTCTAGACTTAGGCAATCTCCCAACAAAATCCATAGAAATACTTTCCCAAGGGTAAGAAGGAACTGGTAATGGAGTGTACAAGCCTAGTTTTCTATCGTTGGGCTTGCTTTTGGCACACATAGTACACCCTCTTACATATCTAGAAATCGTCTCATTCATTTTTGGCCAATAACAAAATCTTTGCAACTGTGCAACTGTTTTACTTACCCCAAAGTGACCTGATATCAGGGAAGTGTGTGCCTCTCTAATTATCTTTACTCTCTCTGTTTGTTGAATGCAGAGTTTCCCACAATGATACAAGAGTCGGTCCTTCACATGATAATCCAATTCTTCTACCCTTTTGCCTTGACTCAAAGTTGCATATACATCTTTAAAGTCTATATCTTGAGCATATTATTTAATGTAGCTTTCATGTAGTACAGAATTATGCTTAAGGTATAGTAGATGCATTTATAATGGGTCTAGACAACATGTCTACAACTTTGTTGTGTATGCCCTTTTTATATCTGATGACTAAATGAAACTGTTGTAGAAAACCCATCCACCTGTAATGTTTTGATTGCTGCAACTTAGTTTGGAAGTGTAGATATTGAAGTGGTTGATGATCAATATGTATCACTGTCACTTTGCCCATCAAATAATGTTTCTGCTTTTTCACACTCTGAACTAATGCATACAATTCTTTATCATATGTAGGATAGTTAACTACTGCAGAATTAAAAGTTTCAAAATGATAACATATGGGTTTACTGTGCTGTGTCAACAATGCTCCCATGGCATAGTCACTGGCATCTGTTTGGATCTCAAATGGTCTTTGTAGATCAGGCAGTGCTAGTACAGATGTCGTACTAATCTTTTCTTTCAAGGTGTCGAAGGCTTTCTGATGTTTGCCTCCCCACTGAAACACCTTGTTCAATCTTGTCAGAGCATGTAAGGGAGTTGCAATTGAGGAAAAGTTAGAGATGAACTTTCTCCAATATTGTGTTGCTCCTAAAAAGCTTCTCACTTCTGTAGCAGACTTGGATTTAGGCCAGTTCACAATGACTACCACTTTAGAGTGATCTATTTTCAATTCACCAACCCCTACTATATGACCCAAATAATTTAGAGATGTTTTGCCAAATTCACATTTTGAGAATTTAACATAAAGTTTTTTCTCTTTTCAAAACATCTAATGTTTGCTTAACATGCTTTAAGTGTTCCCCCACGTTTTACTAAAAATTAGAATGTCGTCCAGATACACAATAACAAAATCATCAAGAAAAGGCCTGAGTACATCATTCATTCATGAAAGTAGCAAGGGCATTGATCAAGCCTAAAGGCATAACCAGCCACTCATACAATCCGTACTTTGTTTTGTAAGCAGTCTTCCATGCATCTTGCTCTGCAACTCTCACCTGATGGTATCGACTGTGCAAATCCATCTTGGTGAAATAAACAACTTCCTTCAATTGATCTAAAAGATCATCTATGTGAGGAATGAGATAACGATTTTTAATTGTTATCTTATTCAGTGCTCGGTAGTCAATGCACATTCTCCACGAGTCATCTTTCTTTCTCACCAAAACGATTGGTGACCCACATGGTGATGTGCGAGGCCTGATGAACCCCTTCTCGAGTAACTCTTGCACCTGCTTCTTGATTTCAGCATTCTCTAGAGTAGACAACCTATACATTCCAATATTAGGTAATGGAACATCTTGCTGCAAAATAATATCATGTACTATTTCCTTTTTGGGTGGCAAACCTTTAGGTTCTTGAAACAGAACATCATACTCTGAAACAATCTTTTCTATATCAGCTTGTTGCTTAGCATTACAGCGCTAAAATACATTGGTTTTATTAGGTTTCTTTTCCTTTACAACCATTAATAAGAATTGTTTGCATGAATTTATCATTCTTTTCATCTGCCCTGAGTTTATGAGAGTATAATTATTCTTGAGCTTATGAGCTCTTACAAAGTATTTGATTCCATCTTTAACAAGTAGATATTTGTTCTCAACTCTATAGAAATAGCTTTTCTATCATACAAGTAAGGACTCCCTAAAACAATTCCACATGTATCCAAAGGAATTATGTCTAACTCAACCTCATCTACAAATGTTAACCCAAAAGAAAACTTGAGTTTACACTATTTAGTCACTTGTAGTTGTGCTTTATCATTCAACCATCCTAACGGGTATGGTTTCTTGTGAGGTTTAGTTGCTAATCCCAATTTCTTTACAATTGCTTCAGAAGTCAAATTTACTTGTGAGCCACTATCAAACAAAGTATCAATCTTTGATGTTTGGAAATAACTCGAATATGGAAAATCTCATGTCTTTTTCTCTCAAGTTCTTCATCAATAACAGATTGCGCAGAATTACTAGTAGATGCTTCAGAATTCTTACCTTTTATACCTGTGGCTACAATGATTGTTTCATCTCACGAGTCTGACCCCAAATCTTTCTGAATAGCTGCAACAATCTTCTTCTTCTTGCCCTCGGACTTCTTAGGTCTCAGCTCTAGAGTGCTCATCATCATGCCCATCCTTTTTATAGTGAGTGCATGAAGCTTTGCCTTTCTGTGCAGTGTTAGCCTTCCTTGCTTTCCATTTCTGCTTTCTTTTCTCCTTGCTCTTGCTTGCATTGGGTTGGGATGGTCCCCCAACTTCTGGATTTCGATTCTTTCCTCTAGCTTCTAAGATGAGTAGCTTGTACAGATACCTCATCTATACTAGTGGGATTAAACATGAGGATGGTATGCCTCATGTAGCTATGTAGACCACCAATGTACTTCAAAAGAGTCTCTGGTGAGTCTAATGAGATCCCTAGAATCAATGCTCTCTTTCTAAATTCTTGAGTGTACCCTTGCACACTTTGCCCTTTCAACTGCCGAAGAGTTTGCCAACTCATCATGGCTTGTTGCATATAGGCCAATGGGTAGAATTCCATCTTGATGGCAAAAACAAATTCACTCCAAACAGAGATAGTTTTACCATGTCTTTTTATGTCAGCTTGGACTCTGTCTTCCCACCAAACCAAGTCAGTGCCTCCTAGGCGTAGGCTTGCCAGCTGAATTTTCCTCGTCTGAGTCGATGTTCTGCACTCTGCAATACACATCAATTTATCTAATCCAATTGTCCAACTTTTCAGGATTTAACTCTCCATCATATATAAGCAAGTTAAATTTAACATCTAGCTTAATCAAAGATGCTTTCTTATTATGCACAGGGCTATTAGGAGGTGTGAGAAAGTTTTCCTCTTTCCCTTTTCCTTTTGAGTGGTCATGGGAATGAGACTCATCTTCTTTTTTGTCTTGTTTAGAACCTGATGAATCTTCATCCTTATGCTTTCTAAAGTCCCTATACATTTCTTCTACCATAGACCTTATAGCTAGGAAATTTTCTGTGAATTGAGGGTGTGGCCCCACAAAACCTTCCTCTGACATTGTCTTCCGAGGATAGACTCTCCCAATTTCAGGATTAGTTTCGACCAACTCTCCTTCTCCTCATTTGAGCTTTGATCTAGTGAGGATTCAACAGCTAAACCAACACAAGCTTGTCTAACCTTATAGCCTAGAGCTATGATACCACTTGATCTGATAATCACCCTATGAGTGACGTCAGTTAAAGATTTATTAAATGAAGGTATTACAAATACAGACTCATATGTTGGTGTGTGAGTCTATGTTAGTTAAGCAATGGATCAATCAGATTGCAAATACGACACTTGAAAATGGAAAACAACAGAGAAACACAGTAAGCAAATACAAGAACACAAGAAATTAAAAAGGAGTTCACCCTATCCTCTAGGGCTACATCTCCGGTCCAACTCTCAGTGGTGGCCCTCTTTTATTGTGTCTTGAAGCAGAGAATTACAATGAAGGATCTCAATATGAGTCTCTTGAAACAGATTGTCTTGGCACGGTGGTTCTTAGATTCTCCAAACCACTACAGTACACAAACTCTCTTCCTTACCAGCTCTTGGACCTCTCCGGTCCAACAAATCCTCTCAGGGATGGCTTGAGTCTTTCAAGTTCTCTGGTGCTCAACGCTGCCTTTGGTCAGCTCGGCCCTTCTGTATTCTTTCTGCTTTTTGCTTCACTAGTTCTTCTCTTCTCTGTATTCCTCTCCATCCTCGGTGTCCTTTCTATTCTCTGTTTATGGCTTTAAAGCCATTCGAGCTCATGTCGGTTCACTTCCTCTTCCACCTTCGTCGATTTACCTCATTGAAGCTGCACTTGGAATTCCCTATCGGCGTCATCATCAAGCTCACAGGGAGTGGCCACTTGTCCCCCTGCAAACTGCGCCAGCGTTTCGTTGGTTCAATTCTCCGATTACGTCGTGGAATGAGTCTTCTGCCACCTTGGCAGTCAAAGCGAACCTCAAATTCTTCTAAATCACGGCTTATCCCTCTGTCGATTCTGTCTTCTCCATCAGGCATGATCTCAACCATTAGATCTGGAGCCCCCAACTCTGACGCCATTCACTCGCCCACGCGGTGGACTTGCTCGACCGTTAGCACGCAATGAGCGGCGACTTTCTCTTTCCTCCGATTGCCACACATCGAGCGCTGAGTGGAATCGCTCATTTTTCATCAAAACTGCTTACCGCCCATGGATTCCCCTGATCAATACCACCGGTTTTGGAGCAGGTCCGCCTTTAGCGCTTAGCCTTTTGTCCCACAGTTTTCTGGCTCCCACGCGATAAAGTGCTATGGACTTCTCCATTTTGAGGTTTTTCGCCGAGCGATTAGTGCTAATCACGGATCAAAAATTGCCTATGCTTCCCGATCCGGGCCTCCCAAGGGCTAATTTCGCCTCCCGCACAGTCTGCATGGGCCTCAATCAACGCACTTTGACCAAGGTCCTCATCGTTCAACGCTCGCTGCATTGCCACTGGTTTAGAGGTGTTTTTTATTGCTATTTTAAATTCTTCGAAGTCTGTCCCAACCTGCTACAGCCATGGCTCTGTTAATCAATCTTTATGGATCCAATTCGGATCAAAACCCTACTGTGCAATGCCATGTCAATCCTCTTCCCTTGCCTGGCTAGACATCCTTTGTCCTCCTAGCCTTCATGATAGTACATTGTCCTAAGATTTCATTCTTGCCACTAGTGACCAATCACCAAGGCTACCAAATATATAGGATTTCCATGCACCCTTGGCGAAGTTCACTAGATGCACCATCTGTCATGCCACTACCATTGGCACCTCAAGTAGGATCCTCACATAACCCCTTTGGGTGTAAACAAATGGTATTTCAAAAATATTAATAATCACCACCAATATGATTAATGAAAAAATTTAGTCTATGTAACATATTGTATATCATTCTTCAATTCCATCACCTTAGCACATTGTAAAGCACGTTGGTTTTCAAGGTAAGGTGTAAGGAGTTGGGCAAAGCGGATGGGTTTGCATGGTAAAGCTGGTTTGCCTCATTTCTTCCGCACTTCTCTATCATTATTCCACAAAGAAAAGTCTCTCCTATTCATATTTAGCATTTATTTTGAATTACTTCATCTCAATAACAGTTCAACTAACCTCCCAATAACAGCTAAAAGCTTAAGTAGGAAAAATAAGACAATGCTTCATGACATTGCATAGCGCAAATTCTATGGAAGTGACGAAATTAGCTGAATTCAATTCTACTAAGTGTTCAAAAGTACCATAAGTGAAGTCATATACCATCTTACACGTAAAAAAAGCAAAAATGAATGAAACAGCTACTCTATTCATCCAACAAATGAGATTATTGGGCTTTTTAATATCTATTTTGTAATATGTCTTCTTATGCCACAATCTATTATAACAAAATGGTTGTTAAAGTTTTTAATCATCTTACATAATCTTGGTCAGCCCGGAATCATTGTCTGATAGATTTATTATCTTAATGGCACGTTTTTTGCATTTATTTTGCCATATTAGACAATAATAATAATAACAAGCGCTATATATATATATAACTATATTTATATATAATAATAAATGACCTGTATAATGTCACCTTGCTTGGTACGACAGGTAATTTACTAATTAATTATTGATTATTTTCAAGTACTATTTTAAAATCTCGTGGTTGTGACCATCGACCATTTCTGAGATTGCAGTTTTCATGGTTTTCTGAGGAAACAATTAAGTACTCCATTAACATATCTTGAATAATTTGTGAGAACGAACACTTCCACCGAAATAAACTATTGACTTTTTTTGAGTCCTAATTTCACCAATTTTGAAGAAGAGGTTCACATGCATGCATTTATGCCGCAGTAGTTTGTTTGCTTTTAAGGTCCTTTTCACCTGGCATACAAAGACCTCTTCACCTGTATTAAGAAAAAAGAAAATCAAACAGAACATGTATCATTCGCCTCGGACATGACCTGGTTCAGTCATTGCCATCTTTGCCAAACCATAATGTGTTGGTATGGAATCAATCTCTTGTGTCGTACGGTGTACCCACCTTACACGTTGTTTCAACCCAGGAAACCTTAACTGCATATCACAATCCTCGTTGGCATCAGAGTTTGATGAGAAGACAACATTGTTTGCGGGATAATCCTGCACACTCTCAAGGCTGGAAAGGGCATCCCCTCCGCCAAGTGATGGCATTCTCTAATTTGTTGCTGGATTCCAACTGTGCCCGCTTAATCTTAGCCTCCTGTAACTTTTTTCCTATCCTGATCTTGGTCATAGTGATCTTCGCAGAACTTATGTCTTGGCAATCTCTGGTAGTACCCCGACATGCTATTGCTCCACGAACACTTTGATGGATTGAATATGAGCTTTTTCTTAATGCAGTGGGCCTGTATTCATGCTTCAATACTTTAATTGGTCAGGTGCAAAGTGTATCGCATGTTATAACTTATCAGCGACCATATAACGAACGATCAGTCCCTAGCTGTCAAAGCCTACATGAATTGCAGTAAGGAAGTGAGTGCGCGGTAAAGTTTTGGTGATACCATCGAACAGTACTTTCAAATTTTAATCTGCATTATGATCCGAATGCCCAAAAGGCTTTTGCATGTTAGCACGGTTCCCAAAGGCTGCCGCATAACGGTCTTCCAAGTGGGCACAGTTCCCAATGACGGCCACATAACGGTATTCGTAAGGCCATGGGGTGACCTTCGTTTAATTTCATATATAGTTCATGCATAAATGTTATGGATCACAGAAGTCTAAATTCCTTAATCTACAATTTTATTTTTTTATCCATAGTGCTATAGTTCTAATCTTGAAGAGAATATTAATTTTCTATCGATGTCATCATTCTTAGAAATCATATCTTTTGCTAATCCTTCCATTTTTTTTATATGATTATGGATGTTGCTACCCCCCTGCCATTATATGTGCTCTGCACTACATCTATCATTCCCCGTAGTTTACTCTTTTCTCCCTTCCTTAAAACTCGCCCAGACAAGGACTCAATCACCAAGTAACCACGGACTATCATTTTATTGACAAATCATGAATAAATTCTAGAATGTCACTAACTCTAAATATTTTATATCCAATTCAAAAGCTCTACAAGTATTTGCAGAACCCAATCCATTTAGCGGTCACTTTGAATTTCCAAAACATTCTCCTCTTTGGATACTACTAACTAATCTAATAAGAATATTTTGTGGATTAATATATAGAAGGGATGCAACATGTATCTCACAACAATTTCAACAATATAATTGCATTTATGTCATTATAATTGATATGTGGCATATAGCCAACCCCCCTCCAATCCACTAAATCTCCCCTTTTGTGAGAAATCTCCAGCCATAGAGTAGCGCTCCCTTGTGCGATAAATATTTTTTGAGGGGCATGCATGTCATCAATTAATAGCCTTGTGTCTCAAAAAACTACCAAACTATTAATCTTGCCACCTAGAAAGCATTTGATCTAGCAAACTAAGATATCAACCATAAACTACTGGCTATCTACATCACCATTGTTTCACTGAATTATTTTATAACCGCAGGTAAAAATATTGAAGACAACACAACACTTACGCCTAAATACATCACCATTGTTTCAAGGAATTATTTTATAACCACAGGTAAAAATATTGAAGACAACACTTAAACGCTTACGCATAATACGCATACATTTCTAAGTATTATGTAAGATTGTTTTGCTATGAACCTGAATATCCTTGATCATAAAAGATGTCACGAAAACTTATTATCAAGGATATGAGTGATGGCACAAAATGATGGTTTAATTCCTAGTAACCAATAACAAAGTACCAGTTGAAGGTAGCAAACAACATAATGGTGCAAGTGCTACTGTAGAGAGTATCAACAAAGAATAACTATGAGTGAGAAACCAAAACAAACGACACATTCTACCTTGTATCCACTGTAGCTAACAAAACAATGTCAGGAGAATGTGAGGAAACAAAATTACTTCAATTCTGAAGGAAATTTGAAACCTTTGTCTTTAGTCCTTGAACGAATGTAGTTCCAGAAAGGAAAACACAAGTAACAGATGCAGCCTCCAATTTAAAGTGTAAAATTCAACACGATGATCCAATTCCAATGGAATATATCTCAATAAGCAACTTTCAGCTGGATTTTCCACTCCACATCATTCAACCCAATTTTGTAATAAAGCAGGAATCAAACATGCAACACTAGCTAGCATTGCGTGTATGGCTGGAACCTGTCTATCATGTTTAAGTATAGTATGTGAGCTTGCATCGAGCCTACTTGCAAAAGTTGCTATAGTCTTTGAATGAAAAGTTTATCCAAGGTTACGTATAAATATAAACACATGATTGAATGTAAGGACAAATATGACGAAGAGGGAAAAATATGATGAAATGGGGTTCGAAGTTTAAATGCTTGTGCTCTATTATTTTCTCTCTATTATCCATTATCCAGCGCTTTGACTGAGGCGTTTGTTCTTGGGTGTGTCCACAAGTGCAATTTATTGTACAATTGAGCTAGAGTTTTCTTTTTCTATAAATAATTGCTACGTTGTGACCAATACGACACTAGTTCAGCCCTTGGAGAAATTTTTTGGTGAAAATTTTCCTACCTAGCAGATCAAGATGAAGCTCCATCTAACTGATAAATTCTTGTCGATTGTTTAACGCGGAAAGGTAAAACCTACCACTCCCAATGCAGCCGCAAAGTGGGATTACAGAAAAGGGATCTCTAATTACAACTACTGGAAAGAATGGCAATGGTGAAACGACGCAATTTATCGATAACAGTGTTGACAATCCAGATACCGAAGTCATCGAATTGTTTTAACAGCTACAAAAGGTGCGGGAGCTACTAAAAGATAGAGAAAAAAAAGCACCAATGGATATTAGGAATTCCTCGGATGCCTCCAATTCGAAGAAACTACTTACATGAATCAGCAACAATGGCTGCTGATATTCTGCTTATGGAATTGGATAAGATGGTGGTTGCAGTCAAAATTAGTTGAAGAACACGGTTGCTTAGGGTTCCACAATATCAACAGATATATGCTAGTGTAAGTTACTTAAGCATCCTCATTGCGAATGTTAGAAACAATGGGCAGAAGTGGTATCCAGACTCCACAATGAAATGGTTGTGAATATTGTAGTTTCTGGGCTGTTGAAGTTTATCCCACAGGGGTGTGGTTTAACATGCCTGGAATAATAGTAGTGATAGGATGAGCATGTATGAGTTAGCATGCAACAAACCATGAGTCAAACCTAAAAAAGTATCAGTTATTGGACAAAAGTGTGTAAGTCAGCATGTCATTCATGGGTCAAATGTGTCGAGCATGTTTGACTTAAGATAAGTCTGCATGCAGTATAGTATAAAAGTTAAATAAAGGACGTCGGCTTACAGGGTGTTTACATCGCCAAAGTAGTTGTGAATCATTATATGGAAAGTGCACAAGTATATGTATACATACATGATTGAAGATAATGAAAAGCAATATGAAGTAGAGTTTGGAATCTTTAATTCTTGTGTTCTATTTTTGTCTCTCTCTTCATCCTACTCTAGATTCTAAGAAGACATAATGCCAAAGATTTTTCCTTCAAGTCCCCTTTTGCAACCACTCAACGCACTCCGCCTCGAGCAATAAAAGACTCTGATGTCACAGGGGAAGGTGTTGGCCCTCAGCCATCATTTCCGTATTCAGGTTCCTCCTGAAGCTATTCTGCGGCCTGCCTCAATGTTTACAAATACAGGTCATGGAAGTTTATCACTGCATGATGTGGGGCTGGGGGTCCTAAACGTAATGGCACTCCCTCTTCTCATGAACAAGCCAACCAACTTGGTGACAATACCTTCTTTTAGATCCTGCCTCAATGATTAGAAAGACAGGTCAAACTTATCA
>APFE030725315.1:67851-78115 GCA_000404065.3 Pinus taeda
TCTCACGAACAGCCCACCAACTTCGTGACAAAACCTTCTTTTAGATCCCTTGGATTGTCTACAACAAATCAAATGGACAGAAGAATTGACACATAACTCCCTACTAATGATGCAACAAGCACGCGGAACAACACTTTTATTCCAGTTAGTAGCCATGTTGTGCAAGACTCTACAACCTAAAAGGAAGTTTATCACCTTAAAGCATGACTTCCCAAAACATGGAGGCTAGGAGGGGTTGCACCACATAATTTAGTGACCCTTGGGGGTTTCATTTCTACCAAAAAGACATTCATGTTTAGGAATACTGAAATGAATCAACTTGTTACAAAATATCTTTTGGGTTCAACTAAACTTTTGGGTACCATTGGAATAAGGGACTAAGAGAAGAATGGCTTTTGGGTTCAACCAAAGGTTTCTAGAGAATATTCATTTGACCATACAAATCAGGCTTGTGATAGAGAACCATCTATAACCTTACATAATCAAAGTGTGTATCTAGCAAAATTAACACAACAACTGCAACATGATATTCCTGTATACACACACAAAAAGTTATGGTAAGGAAAATATCTAAGCAATTTAACAACATCAAAAAATGAAAGTTCATAACATTAACAGACATTGGCATGATAAATTTGGGCAACTCCAAATATTCATTAAACGAAGAAGTCTCTACGACAATGACATAAACAACCTGAGGCCACCTAACAACTACACCCCTCAACTAAGCTCAATACCCACTAACAACTACAATCCATTAACACTAACACCATTGCTTTTCCAAATGATTAGAATGAATTGCACCAACCACACCCAACAACGTCAACCACAAGCAACTGCATTACATTATGAGAGAGGTGTATAACTAATGCTACCGAGGATATACAGAGTGTTTCACATCCTATCCGTTCATATCTTACAATACAATCTAGTATACAAGAGTAAAAATGATGAACAATCAAAGAGAGAATACTATAATCTCTTATCACTATAGAGCTATCATTGAGTTGTCAGTCCATAGGTGCATTTGCCTCAAACTAAGTTGTATGCATCTATGACCGTAGATGTGACTCCCTCAAGCTAAGTTATGTGCATTTGCCACCATTGGTAGATGCCACAGTTAAGCACAACAAAAGTCACACATCATAATTTACCCAACCATAACACAACTTCGTTTCCACTCTACTGCATGTCAAAGATACCACTATAGTGCACACTTATATTTAGAAGATCTTTCAAACTAAGTTATGTGCATTTTCAACCATTGGTAGATGCCATAATTAAGCACAACAAGAGTCACACATGGTAATTTACCCAACCATAACACAACTTCATTTCCACTCTAATGTGTGTCAAAGATACCACTATAGTGCACACTTATATTTAGAAAATCTCATATGCTAAGCTTCCTCTAGCACGAATCCTCTAGTCATTAACTTAATTAATCTATAACCCTTTTCCAAATAAACCCCTTTTCTCAAGAGTGGTTGGTTGCCAACCACTAGCATGTTAGTTGACAAAACTTTACTTCTCTTTAAGTTGAACTACTTCCCAATGTCAAGTAATCTTCCTTTTAGCTTTACTTAGTAAAGGGTTTGGATTCCTTGTATGGTAGCTTGCTTTTTAATTATATACCTTTATCTTCTTCCATCTCCAAGTCCACACAAACATCAACAGCTAACTCTTCCTAGGAAAACGTAGTTATTTTTTCTTCCTCATTATCCAACATTGATGGCTCATAGATTTTCAAGCGATTGCATGAAAAGTTATATGAATGCCCATGCAAGATGGTAAGTCCAAGATAAACATGTTGTCTCAAATTGAATCAAAGATAGTATGAGGGCATATCTAAGCAACTTTATTTGTTTCTTTCACTTTAAAGTAGCTTGACATTATCAGTTACTTGACAGAGTGATGATAAAAATCAAGGCCTTACGCTTTTGCCAACTCTTATGCAAATCTCCTTGTACATGATCATGAATATTCCAAATGTGATCTATAAAACTTGTTTCCTACCCATGTGCAATGACCTCTTTCCATCTCATTTTCCTCGAAGATAATAAATATAATGGATAATGGATCCTTTAGCAAAAATCCAAGATGAACTTGAAAAGGTGAAGCATCTATTGTGATATGTATTTTACATCTATAACTATAACACACATATAAGATATCAAGATCCAGTGTCTTTGAATGGTTCTGATTAAAAATGTGAAACAATTGACATAAAATGTGGTTTACTATTTAACAAAATACGTATATAAATGGAAGATCAGCTCTGCTACTGTTTTGTGATTGTGTTGGGCTCACTCAAGTGGGATTCCTCCTTGCCTTTTGACTTGCCTACATAGGTGGGCTCTTACTAGACATATCGAGTAGGCATTACTCTTATAGGTATTGATAAAGGAAGGTCCACTTGCGAGTAGTCTTCCACATCATAACCAATTGCAAGCTCAACTACTATATATTATAAAGAAACACAACGTGGGGCAAGAGCAATTACCATGGACAGGTAGACTCATAAATGTGATAGGAATGCATGATGGATGGCGGTAAATTCACATACATGATGGTGCCCTCTTTAGATTGGATTCCATCAATCCCTACCACTAGTAAAATTCTTTGGGAAATTCATTTACATAATGAGATATGATTGATGATGCTAATAAGAAATGTGCTTATACCTTCTGAAAGAGAAATTGCATTGCCTGTCAATTGACACTATAATTTTTTCATGGTATCATCGCAACCACTTTTTTGAAATGATCCACTAGTATCATCGAATAATCATTGCCCCTAATAGGTATTTGCAAGACCTCCAAAAAACTACATTCAGAATGATTACCATGGTCTGCTCAAGAATAAAAGTGGAGTGTACTTGTCCAACATCCAATGTAGCATTGATATTGATACGGACAAAATAACCAAATAGGCTTAAAAAATATCCAATCCAATAGTCCTACCCCTAAATCAAGTCAAAGAATGAATGAATAATAATTCCACTTCAAGGGGGCAACCTCCTTTACCACTTGTGTTTACATGTACCTCCTAATGATCCCTAAAAGCCAAATCACAATTACAAACAATGAGATGACCAATAATGATAATTATAATATAACAATAGCAATGTGATGGCCCTTTATAGAGGAGCTTAACATTCTCAACCCATTCAAACAAGTGTTGTCGTCAACAATTGAATAATTGAAGGGCTTTTTTATAAAGAACACATCCTCCCAAGTTTTATCTTCTATTAACCAGTCCTTCCAATTGATGAGGAAATCCATAATTATATTTGGCATGTTCTTCCATTTTTGTTGCTCCTATAAGTTAATTGAGCTTCCAATCAAGAGCTATGATAAGTTTAAGTTGGAAAACCTTGTAAAGCCCTATTATTCACTCAACTTTGAACCTATTACAACTTTCCCAATTTTAATCATGTATTTAGGAACCTTTTATAGGATATAATTGGATATTTCCTCCTTAGGCTCCCACCAATCTCCTCCTATTTGGACCTTCCAAGGGAACATTGTAGTGGAATTACTAAAAACCTTCTAGTTTTCCCCTACTTTAGGGGAGGGGACTTGAACAAACTGCCACTTCATCAATATTTTCCTCATGGCTCTAAATTTTAGACTTAAAGATGAATGTTTTATCGAAACCATGTTTTTAATCTTAATTTGAGGACTAGGTAAAAATGTTTCCTTGCTACATACAATCCACTTAACCTAGCACATATTCGCAATCTTGCTCTATGTCTAAGAAGCTTAGTCACTATTTTAAACTTCAATGTCATTTCCAATCAAATAACGTTTCCCAACTCCACTACTTAAACCAACATGTCCAATTTTCTATCATATGGTATGTCGATTAGAATTGTTCCCAAAATTGTATCAAATTGGTATGCAACAAGTATTATGTGCTACTTAAAAACAATACACCATGGCATTTATAAAGCCTTCCACCTTGATCTCAAAGGTTTGTTAATTTTCAAGAACATTTAGGACTTAGGCAATCACAACTCTCTGTTTGATCTCTCTAAAAGCTCTCTACTACATGGTACCCCAATTGAAATTTATTTGGTTACTATTTAATGAATTAAGAGTGTTCCCATCATGGGAAAACTATGCAATGAAATTCTTTAGATAACTAGTTACACCCATGAATCATCTTTAGTAATGCCCTGTGAAAATTAGTTGAAACCTTCATTGAAAAATGACAAGTCCATCTCAAATCATGTATAATTCAATTTAAAAAAGCTCAGTTTACCCCAGCGTACACCTTTTTATGCTCATAGGTACCTTCTCTATTTGTTGCAAGTTGTTCTCTAAAGTTTTAATAAAAACCAATATATCATCTAGGTACACACTCTCCAAGGTGTCAAGATACCGTCAAACATATTTTCCATCATTCACATGAACATCCCAAGAGACGTAGTAAGAACCAAACAACATCACTAACCATTTAAACAATCCTTAACATTTGAATGTTGTCTTCCACATAGTTTGGCTTTGCCATGGATATGGGGGTAACCAAAATCCTAATTGATCTTACTAAAACTCCCATCTCTTCAAGGATAACTATTAATTCATCAACACCAAATAATAAATATCATTTATGTATAGTGATTCTATACAAGAGTGTACAATACATGTATAAACTCAATTTGCCATCTTTCTTTGAAACCAAGAAAATAGAAAATCCACATAGCACTTATTTGGGTTGAATTTGACCCTTTGTTAGCAACTCCTAATTATTCTTAAAGATCCCCCTATTTTCCAACAATGAAGTCCTACACAACACCATATTTGGCATAACTACTCCTAGTTTAAATTAAACACAATGTTCAACAAAAAATAGAGTGGATGCATTCTGTGTAGTTCTTAGAATATCTTAGAATGGCACTTCAAGAACTTGTCTAGTTGCTTATGCATTTTTACTTTTCCTATCATGTTGTGAGAATATCAAATAAAAATATGATGAGGCTTTGATCAATCTATGATTTAGAGATTGAAACGAAAACAAATTATGTTGATCTTTCTACAATACCATTTACTAATTTTGGCCATCCTTAACTAGTTTGTAATGGTTTGTATAACATGAATATATCAAATTATAATCCTACAACTATAAAATTCTAAAAATCACACTATATATCTAATGAGACCATATCAAATTATATTTCATCAACATAATTTGTTGAGATGGCAATCTTTACCCCCACACGACTTACTTTCAACAAGTCCCTATTCCTACAAAGCTAATCCAATGAGCAAGGTTCAAGATCTATGACTCTTAAGTATATTATGACTCATCACTACCACTTCTAAGATGAGATGACATGCATTATTGTCATAGGCAATTGATATAGAAAGTCCTTTTACTTGTAAGGGACCAAGATGCAAGGCTTCCATTAAAGAAATACCTTCTATTGCACTAGCAATCATTATATTCCTTTTTCTTCCTATTATGGCACAATCAACTTATGGAACTTCTCTACACGTAGCCTCCAGTATCCATCCCTAGAATGTCCTTTGTACTCGTAATAGTTACAAATGTATGCATCTTATTCTTCGACAATTTTTGTCTTTTTGGTGATGTTGATTAAATCTTTTGATGCATAGAGATGTTGAATGCCTTCTATGCCATATTTTATAGTGGTCTTCCTTGATTGGAATTATCCCTAGCAAAATTATTGAGCTTCCTCAATTTGTTGTTACACTATACTAACTTAGCTTGTTAACATGAATCTTAAAAGTACAAGAAACAAACATTTAACATCCTACTACATTTGCTTTATCATTATGCCAATGAACTCATTGACCATATTTACTTTTTTTTTCCATCAGTTTGAGACCAAAGGTGTAGTGTTTGAACTCTTAGATGTAGAAGTAATCTATTTTACTTGGATTATCTAAGATAATTCCATAATTGTTGTTCCTTCCAATAGATGAGGAGATTGAATTTGTCCTTGATTTAGGATTTGAACACATCCCAAGAACAATCTTGGCTCTTAAAATAGTTGATGATCCATAAACTACAATAAATATTCCACTGGACATATCATCACAACAAATTTGATAAAATTATATTTAAAAAATCTGAAATTTAAACTGTTATGGTTTTATTTCTCTTTAGATTTCTATATTTGTAGATTATTGTTAATTGCATATGCATGCAAATTAAAACCATACAGAATATAGAGAACATTGAAATAAAAACTCACAACCATGATTTGACACAATATATAAACTAGGAAACCCTTTCAGAAGAAAGCTCGGCTAGAAGGTGAGGTCGCTCTGCTCTCCTTCTCTAAATAGGAAATGGATGCAAGTATAAATAAGTATGGCCTATGGCACGTGTGCTACTACATTGCACAAATCCTTTGTGTTCTCTATCTCTTATCCCCCTCTGCTATTTTTGCTCATCTATGGAACAAATGCACTTGGAAAGCATGGAACCATTTTTCCTCCTAGGGCACCCGATTATAACACAACCTGATAATCTACTAGTGGTTAGGTTTGACTACCTCAACTCTTGACGAGGTAAACTCTTTTAGAGTCTTCATCATCATAATCACGTGGCTAGCCCCTTTTCTGTTATGGGGGTTGACATGGCATCCTCTCGAGTTATGGTGGTGAAAACAAGAAGGTCATCTTCTAAGTGGCATAACTTTTGCATACGAACTCTAATTGAGGTGATTCTTGCATCGTTGGAAAGGTCTTTGTGTGTAAAATAAGATAAAAAGGTGTGGCACTAAAGTGGTGAAGTTTGACCCCCAAAAAACATCATTTAGTGCCTCAAAATGATTTTGGAAAGTTTCAACCGCTAATTTGTAAAACTAGGTCCTATTAGTAAAAATGGTCATGTGAGTTGATTGCTCCACTTTTTCAACTCTAAAAGCATCAATATGGTGGTGAAAACAAGAAGGTCATCTTCTAAGTGGCATAACTTTTGCATACAAACTCTAATTGAGGTGATTCTTGCATCGTTGGAAAGGTCTTTGTGTCAGATAAGATAAAAAGGTGTGGCGCTAAAGTGTTGAAGTTTGACCCCCAAAAACATCATTTAATGCCTCAAAATTATTTTGGAAAGTTTCAAACGTTAATTTGTCAAACTAGGTCCTGTCAGTAAAAATGGTCATCATTTGAGTTGATTGCTCCACTTTTTCAACTCTAAAAGCATCAATATGGATAACAGACAATATAATGATTCAATCTAGATTAGTTGAAGAGGGAACATTCTTATTTGTTTGTGCAATCTCCTTTTATTAGGTGAATGGTTGCTTATGCAAGTCATTGTTTACAATTGTCTTCCTTCCTTGATCGACAAATGTTAGCACTAGAAACATTGTTATATTTCCTCCAAATTTTCATAGCCTCTACAAATTTATCCTTTTGACAAAAATCTCCAAAAGTGATGACATTAAACATCTACCGATAAACTTCATGAACAACTTTTCTTAATCATCAATCACTCTAATCCAAATGGTGTAGTTGTTGAAATCCTAGATGTAGGCATCTATTATTTTACTAGATTTCTCAAATGTATCACCATTGTCATTGTTACTTACAATAGTGGACAAGATATAAATTGTCCTTCGTTAAGGATTTGAACACATCCCAAATCATGGCATGACCAATTTTTCTTAACCATCAATCACTCTAATACAAATGGCGTTGTTGTTGAAATCCTAGATGTTGACATCTATCATTTGATTGGATTTATATAAAATGTATCACCATTGTCATTGTTACTTACAATAGTTGACAAGATATAAATTATCCTTCGTTAAGGATTTGAATACATCCAAAATCATGGCACGTAAAACTCATATGGATTCTACCACCAAAGAAATTCTTCTTTGTGTTCATGCATAGTTTTAGGAAGGAAACTTTGTCTTTATCTATGAATTTTTATACAATGGAACAAGAATATAATTTGCATCAATATTCATCAAATCACAAGGCATCCATTTAACTATCATACAATGAAAAATCCACCTTGATTTCCACATTAAGAGAGAAACGTATATTCACCGTTGACCCTCCTCCAATATTACTTAATTGCGTGCTTGGATTGCTTACATGGGGTTTCTTTTGGATGATAACTTGTAAATGAGCAATATTTATCAATTGACCATCCATACACAAAACTTTTGAACTAAGAGTATGTAGAAGTCCCACAATATTTATTAATTTATATTAGATTTCTTTCGTTGTCTAAGTGATCGTCTTGACCATCAACTTAATGTACTCAATTCAAAACTATACGTGATAGGATGTGCTCTGATACTAATTTGATCTTAATGTCCCCTTAGAAAAATTAACACAATCACAATGTATTATTATTGCATACAAAACAAATAGACTATGTCAAGGAAAAAATTTAAGCATGATAATTTCAAAACTTTTCTCATTAGCATGATAATTTTGAACAAATTTAAAACATGTTTTTGCACAACGAAGTGTGTACAAGAACAAGAAAAATATGAAGTTAAATAACAATTTGAGACAAATACATAAATAGCGCTACCAAAACTATAGTCCATCAAACCTTAGCGCCAATTTGACACAAATATATAAATAACACTACCAACAATACACAACTCATTTTGACTATTGCATTATCATTTTAACAATTTGTTAAATTGTCCATCCACATGTGCACCTACACCGAAGTTATATGCCACAGTTGTGTGTGACCATAAGAACATGCCATGATTAAATGAAAGCATAGGCACATGCCATGATTAAATATAGCGAGAGAAAAAATGACTGGAAGTCTTATTCATGCCAATACTACCACTACAATGTGCACCCATATATGGCCAATATTTTAGGCTATACTTTCTCTAGTGTTAATCCTCGTGTCATGTATTTTCTCAAACTCTAACTCTTTTGTAAATCGTATATAACGTTAAAGTGATAGTTTTATTCCACTTCCATTTTTTCCACCAAAGCTTTTTGAGGTTATAGGCTCAACTTCATGAACAAAGAATTTGGATTACATCCTTTCACAAATCACCCTATCATGATTTAATAATTGAAACTTAGATCTCAAATATAGTCACCAAAAATATATATGATAGTAATGATTCCTCCTAAAAACTCTTGGTAGAGAACCAAGAACAATAGACCAAAACCCTACCTTTCTGTCAAAAAACAAAGACCATTAGCGAGAGAATTAGTGTCCATTAAAAGACAATATTGGTTTGATTGCCTCCCAATATTTCTAGATACTCTGAGAAATAAAGGTGTCTTTCAACTTCACATGACTGAGATGATAATAAGAGCTTGCAAATTGGGCCCCAAACAAGACTTATTTACTAGAGGAACTCCAATGCAAATATGATTTCTCTAAAGCACCTTTGAAAATTCGTTTATTTCCATCATGAAATCACCTATTATGCACATAAGACTTAAGCTTGTGTATGAATCCTAATTTCCACATATCTCCCCAATCTTTAGGGATATAGCACAAGTTCCAATTAACACCAAGGAAATCTTTTTCTCCATATATGTTAGCTCAAATAAAGTTTTCCAAGGATTTCTCTAGTGGCTAGCTAATAGTAGGCATTAGCAAAAAGACCCTAATAAGAGATATAATAATCATAGGTGGTTTCCCATGCATTTGCCCACATTTGAAATTTAGCAACCACTAAAATGGGCTTTGTTGACAATTTCTCAATATTTTTCTAAATCCATTGAATAAGGGTGCCCCAAATATATTTAGGTGGTTTCTAAACTAAAAGTGCTTGAATTGAAGCAACTAAAAAATATATCTTTCAATCCAAGTGCGCAAGTCCTATAGGTTTTATTTGTGGGAATGTATTTTGGTCCATTAGATCCTGAAGCTTAACGAACCACAAAAAGCTATAGGTGGTATATGGTATTCTCTATAGAAACCCAATCCTAAAGAATAAAAATAAAAAGGTCATTATCAATATGCCCATTTACCAACTTCCAAAGTCCCTATTTTGGTGGGGAGAATGTCTTTTGATAAAGTCATGGTAAATTAAATCATAGTTGCGGGGGAGCGCCCCCCCCCTTCGAACTCGCTCCCGAAGCGCGCTCCGGGCGGGAGCGGCTCGGGAGCGCGCTCCCTAAATCGCTCCCCGGACGGGAGCAATTTTTGGGAGCGCGCTCCCTACCTGAAATTATGCGCTCCCTGCCGATTTTGGGAGCGTCTTAGGGAGCGGCTGCTCCGTCGCTCCCGGAGCGATTTTTAAAGCCCGGGAGCGATCGGGGAGCGATCGCTCCCGATC
>APFE030725315.1:81498-98008 GCA_000404065.3 Pinus taeda
AATATAAAAAATATATATATTTTTAAAAAATCGCTCCCGGATTCGCTCCCAAACCGGGAGCTTCTGAAAATGGTCGCTCCCGCTCCCAAGTAACATAGAATTAAATAACCCAAGGCCAGAATGTTTCTTGATCAAGTCACATGGTAAATTAAATAATCCAAAGCCTATGTTGCCATATAGCCTAAAAGGTTGGTGCAAGCAAACATCATTCTCAACTTGAGTTGAAGAGACCCCCACCCTACAATTACACATGTTGATGAACAACCATAAAAGCTTATTACAACCTGAGACTCAAATCTATCAGTCAGAAAATAACACTGAGGAATTGTTCCAATTTTTGTTAGAAGTCCCAAAGGGAAGTCCTTACTGATTTGGGTAAGAGAAAATATATGTCTCTTCCCTCTAGCATATTATTTGCGACAAAGAGTGCATGCCCTCACATTTTCAATCTCTGCAATTCAAAGGCAAGGTTCTTCAATACTCTTTATAGCTAAATTCTATTGTATTACCAGAAAATCAACTATTGTTCTGAATACAAGGCAGAGAGGATGTGTTAATGGATCCAAGGCTTCAATTGGTCACTCTGTTTACTTCAAGGAAGTTGTACAAGGGAAGAACTTTGCCCTTGCACATCAAAACTAGAGTATTCCAGGCCCATACATTGTTGAATAAATGGAGAAAGATCCTTCCATGGAAGTAAATCTCCCTAACGTATCTTCTATTTTCTTTGTTCTTCAATCCAAAGCAATCATTTGAAAATTTAATGGCTTTTGGCCTAAACCTAATACTCGTTTTCAGTGGATCTTCTCCAAATTGTGTCATATACCTGTGTTCAAAGGGCCTTTTCATAGTTGAGTTTGAAACACAAAAGGATTTGGATTTTATTTTAAATGTAGGTCTTTGGTTCTAGGGTAGAGCTGGACTATTCATCACTCCATGGTTCCCTAAGTTTGATGCCACCACCATGGTAATCTCAACAATGTTAATTTGGGTGCAGCTTCCAAACCTCCCTCTCCACTTTTGGCATCATAAATTCCTTTAAGAAATAGGAAACACACTGGGAAAATTCAAAAAAATAAACTTGGAAAGAAATGAAAATGGACTCTTAATATTTTCTAGGATATGTGTGGAGATTGATATTTGAAAAGGGCTCCGAGATCATGTAACTCTGAAACACCACTTCCATTGGTCACAACTCTTAGATATGAGAACACGACATTTATATCGTGGATGGTTCCAAACTAGACATTTACAGAATACGTGACCACATACAAAGAAGAATCTAAAGAGGAAGAAGAGGCAACCTACTGGACCAAGAGGATGGCAACTCCCAAAGCATTCCCCTTCTAAGGACCAAGAGGAGGATAACATGGATAATCAAACTGAAAAACAGGAGGTGAGAATTCTGACTCAACAGGAAGACATTCGGATTGGAGTTGTTGAGGTTCTGCTAGGTACAAACTCTCCTCGTCAACAATGATTGGATCTAGAGGCCTTGTAATCTTTGGATGGGAAAGGAGGTACCAAAAGAGCTCCTGTATCATAGAGTTCAGACAAATATGTCCCTTAAATGTGACAAGAGTTGGCTTTGGTTCTTGTTGAACCAAATTTTGATGGGTGGCATAAAGTCCAAAAAAGGAAAGGAAAAAAAAAAAAGACAAATGCCGTTTTTAGCCATAACTTTATTTTCCTTTTTTGTAACCATTTCTTGGGATTTTCTCTAGGGTTCTCAGTCTATTTTTAAACCTTATTCTGTTGCTTCCACATCTTTTACACAAAGTATAACTTTTTGTCTGCATATACACTTTGTGTGTCTACAAAATGTAAATTTTATATCTTTAATAAAAATAATGGTTTTTTTTTGGAGAAAGAAACCGTTGAAGCTTATAAGAAGTGCCTTAACAACAATATTGATGAATTTTCCAAAAGGCCATGCCTTAATCATCGACATACTAAAGAGCCACTAGACCCTCTCATATGATTTCTTGAAATTAATATTTGCTAAGGTAGTGAGCGTAGCGCATGTCTTCCCACGCAAGAATAACATTATCTAGAATGAAAATGTCTCTAATAAACATTGTCTATTCTATAAAAATGATGGTAGTTGATATGTATGTGATGCACAATGCTAGTGCCTTGGTGAAAATGATGTTAGATACATTCAAAGGTGTTACTAAACGTGTAATAACCCCTCCAAGGTGAGGCATTACATTTTGTCTCAATAAATTTTGGAGCTTCAAGCATGATAGAATTAGAGGTAATGTATATCATGGATTCCATAGAAATACATTCCTCAAGAAGTGTGATAGAAAGGGTCATCTGCAAAAAGGACATTTACAAATTATTCGTGGACTCTCTCTAAATGCCACTCTTTTAATCATAACCTAATGGATAAATACCTAGGTCATTTGTCACTATATCATAAAGGGTTGAGGACAAACACACCCTTTTTTAATGGACTTTGAAATTCCAAATTCCTTCATTTTACACGTGTATTCTGAGAAGATTGTCTTGCTGCCTTTGAGGAATAACTTCCCCAAGCATAGGGCCATATCCAAAGTCCTTCAATTTACACACGTTGATGGATAAGCATGTTGAGTATTGCGAGAAGATTGTCTTACTGGCTTTGAGGAATAATTTCCCCAAGCATAGGGCCTTATGCATGGCCAAAATGAAGTGCCATTAGACTTTGTCATCTTTCTAAAAACAATATTAATGAATAGGACATCAAGAGCAAAGAATCAAGCCAACTCCATTCACTAAATAATATCATTATCTAGAACAAAGCTCCCTATTTTAAACCTTGTCTACAATGTCTATATGATCTAAGGTTAAGATGTGATTGAAGCACAAAGCCAACACCTTAGCTACAATTTTGTAAGACCCATTCAAAAGTATTCCATTAATGTGGAATCTTCTATAGTGCGAGGTATCTCAAGGTCCAAGACAAAACAAAAAAATATCATGGAGGTGCTTTGTATAGCTTTAATTGTCAAAAATAATAATAAAAGGGTCATATAAAAAATGCCCATTTACCAACTACCCATATTAATTGGTAATTTCTTTGATCAAACCTTAATAGATGAAATTACCATGGCCTCTACCTGCATAACATAAAGGGTGTAGGACAATAGGCACCCTTGCTGGAAGGACTTTATGGTTTGTCCAACTATTTGAACCTACACTAATTGATTGTTAAGCAAGATGATACTTGTAAGAAGAGTGTCTCAACAACTCTAAAGAATAATTTCTCAAAGCTTAAGGCCTTGAGCATGGCCTAGGTGAGACATTCATCCCGATCATAAGATTTCTCCAAATAAATTTTAATGAAGATGATGTCAATGCCAACGTAATTAAAACACTCAATGTCTTCTCACACCAAAATGGTATTATCTAAAATCAATCACCCTTACATAAGCCCCCCTTGCACTAAGCAAAAGATCCTATATGACCTTCAATGAGATGTGCTTCATCCATAAGACTAGTGCCTTTACCAAAATTATGCAAGACACATTCAATATTGTTACTATTTTTCAACAAGTAACAAGGTTAAGGCCTCCATGCAATAATAAGTGATTGTGCCTTCTTTAAGTCAAATGATGTCTCTCTAATAGCTTCTTATATACTTATAGCAAGTTTAGATCGACAACCTCCCATGTGATCTTCTAAAATTCACATAATCCCGATGATTTATCATTAGTTATCTCCATCAATGCAACAGTGAACTCATCCAAATGTAAGTTGCATGAAACATCGAAACATGTACAAGCTTCCAAAAACCGAGTTGTACAATCATCGCAACACCTCGCACCCCCATCCGCCCCTAACCCAAATATTTAAAAATAAAAATATAAATACAAAAGAAAAATAAAAATATAAAAATAAAAACAGATACATGAAGGGGGGGGTGGGCAATATTTTTTTAAAAACTTTCAAAAAATATAGCTATATAGGGAAAGTTTTGGTGCTAAATCTCACAAATGGTCTAATTATCCATGCACTTTCCCCAAAAACGGATTTGCTAATTTCCTTTTTTTTTAAATGATTCGTTCAAATTTTAGAGGATAAAATTAATTTACTATACAAATTGTAAAATTTTATCAAGACAACATAAAATCATTAGAATTTTAATTTTTTAAACAAAAATATCGTCAAACATTTTAGAATTTTCACATTACGGCATAGTAAGATTCATCAAGTTTTCTACACTACAAAATAATTTCCCATCCTTTGAATTTTCCTTATAAATAACATTTTAGAAGGAAACCCATGTCTATAGAAATTATCATATATGATTAATGATGAAAAACTCATAGATTTACAGTCTTAATCAATGCTAATCACATACCCTCGTATATAACAGAATCCAGTGGAAACATTACAAAGTTGATAATCTCAAAATGCCAACTATTAGGTATATTGAATTCTAAGAAGTACAATAAAGCTAAAACCATTCTCAAACATCCTCAAACACATAATGGTAATATTAAAAATTCAAGTAAAATGATAGAGAAGGAAAGACGAAAGATAATGTCAAGTTTTACCTTAAAAATGCCAAACATTACCATAGTGATAAACCCTCGCAAGCTTAATTTGTTCTCTTTATTTTGTCCTAAAGAGTCATTTGCATGAGCAAGGTGATATTTCCTATGTCCCATAACCATCTTGGGCCCTTTTCTAGATCCAAAAATTTCCAAAACAACACCCAAAACATCATTGGAAATCACTAAAATGCCTTGAAATGGAGTTGGCCATATCATATGGCATTTCTAGATTTCGAAGCATTGTATGGTTTGCTCAAAAATTATTCCAAACAGTTGTCTATACGTTTCAATGTTTTTGGGTGTTTGAAGTATGGTATGTTGCAAGGGTAGGCATTTCCTACAACAGAAATCGAAAGGAAATCACTCCTTGCAAACTCTTTATTGGTCTTTAAAGAGTTGGCAAGGACCATGTCCAAAAAGTTTGAATGACTTATCCTTGGAAATATCCAATAACACAATATTTAGCTCATCCAAAGTCAATCACTACTTGCATATTCTTCATTACTCTATAAATAATTGAGTATGTCGAAACAAGTTTTGCATGGACACCTTATGCTCTGGTGTGAAACCTAGAGACTCGAATAACAACCAGTAGTGGATAAAAAACTACTCAATATCTTCTAGTTGAGAAAATGAACCATTGGTCATTTTAATCACAATAATGTTTTTATGGTGCCCACGTGGTTGTTAAGGCCTTAAAGATTTTTCCTATGATTTTTGGCTACTTTTCTCTCCTATGTATACTTCTAAATTGAGCCCCTTTTCTTAAAATGAACTTTGTTGAATATCTAATGTCAATAATTATGGCTTGCAGTTCCTCATCAAAGGGGTAAAATTATAGCATGTCATTGTCACACATGTTCACCTTGGATTTTTCTTGTGTGCAACCTTGAACTGAGCAGATTGAGAAAGCTTTGTCTCTTTCGTTTATGAATCTCTTTACTTGGGAAGTCTTAACTTCTTCTAACAAGCAATATAATTGTTTAAAAAAATGGAACTTCTATTTGTCACACCTTTTTGTTGCACGTCTATGTTTTCCGTCTAGTTAAAAGACATCTAACCATCATTCCTCGCACGATCTCCCAAACCTCATTGTATAGCGAATTTAGTTGACTTATCAAGGGTTATATTAACCTTAATAAATAACAATTCTTAAAGCCTCCATTCTATTGAAAAATGGATGCACAAAGGAAATGTGGAATATAAATTTTATTATTAAAAGAATTATTGTTACAGTGAAGGAGATCCCGTTTCTTTCATTTATTAGGCAGTTGTCCAACCTAAATGCTTTAACAACGTAGCAATAATTCATCTTTATTATTGTCACTAACCCAAATCCCTCTCTTAGCATATCTATTTACAACTATCTAAGCCCCTTACATCAAAGATTCAAAATCTTACAATTTCTATATTTCAGCTACTCATCGATCGTATCCTCCACATTTTAAAGCAAAATTGATCTGCAATTTGCTAAACAATTATCTTGTACTCGCTTCTTAGTTGAGGAGGAATCCGCCTAAGCAATCATCGAGCTGTTTATTCGTATTGAACGAAGATTCCAAGAAACATCTCACCGTCTCTTCTTTTCCTAATATTCGTTCTTTCCTTTTAAAAATAGTAAAATTCTAAAACATATTATTCTTAAAAATACACTAATAAATAAATAAAATTTTAAGATTGGTAACCTCTCTAAACGCATGTGCACGATTCTGCCACCGTGATTGCGACTCCCTTCTGAATCTTCGGGGGTAGAAAGTTGGCTTTGCCTATCGTTCTTAAAAAATAAACAACAAATACACAATGAAATGTGTAATATAAACCTGATTCGGATAGGAGTCCCCTTTCTTTTCGCTTCTAAGGTATCGCTACGTAATTAGTTTCACCGCTTTAATAATTAATGATAACTTAAGACTCATTAGTCTTTGTTTAACTGACTCAACAAGAATTGTAATTTTTCATATTGAAATTTAATATTAGAGTATTAATACCCAAACAACTATTCAAATAATATAAGAGATTCCAACCCTTTGGATTGGGATTACCTTCTTTAGACATGGATTACTAAACAAAAAAGCTACTTCTTATAAGGTTCATAATCGTTTCATTCTACGAAATTCACATACTTGGAACTGGAAAGGCATATAAAGCATAAAACAATAAAAGCGACCCCTCTAAGAAATATATAATTCGGCTCTTCATAGGTGTTCCAAGTATACAACTCTTCAAAGTATATAACAATAAGAATGTGCTCCTATAGATGTGCATTCTTCGTGGACAGGTACCATACACTATTTTCAAGAGGTCGCTCATCCCAGCAGACTTGAAGTTTCGTGTATCTTGTACCAGCCCGCTATCTTGATTGAAAGTAAATCAATAAGTTATTAGGATGACATATAAGTTGAGAGAGCTTCGCTCCTACATCCTTAAGTTCCTCTTCTCTCGAATACGGTGCCATCTAGAATGGTTAAGTTATATAAACTGCAAGTATGAAGTTTGGTAAAAGGTAATTGCTGTTTTTAGTGTCCGTGTGTAGTATTTGCTTGGTTTTAAGATTATTCATCTTTCATTTTAGTACGATGTTTGAGAGCAAACATGAGGCGTTGTATACCTTCCTAGGATGAATCCATCTCAAATAAGTTTTAAATTTCTAGACACTGAACAGTCTCTCGTTTTGCTTCTTTTGTGTTGCACTGAGAGAGAGAAAATCAGGAACAATCTACCTTCTATGTTATAATATAACTTTTTCCTTTTCAGGGGATTGTACTGGAATGCTTTATACAACTGTCCATTCTTACTGTAACAGGTCAGATTGCCATCTTATATTAAATAAAAAGGGATATGCTAATTTACACCGCACTATAGAAACTAGCTATTTAGTTCCACTTACCAGTCAAGGTTATCAACCACATGACTCAAACTGCAATATGATTAGTAAGGATTCTAATATACCGCGACTGATATGGTTAAGCATCTATTGGGATAAGATCGCCATCCTACAAGCATAAAGACAGATAGCATCTGTCATATGTGATATACCACATTACTTCTTAGAAGCCCATGGGCATCAGCCTTTCTTTTCTTTTAAAAAGTAAGGCATGGTCACCCTTTCTCCTTGAATTGTAACTATTTAGAAGAGTCCGAAATTTACCTGAAGTACAACTATCACAACAACTTCAACCATTAGTGTTTCAAGATATAGTGCATTGCGGAGACTATTTATTGTTTTATGACGATCATTTCTTTTAGTACTAGGGAAATCTCATAAAGAGCCCTCAAATATAAGCAATAATGTGTAAAAGCTAAATACAGAGCGCTTCAGTGCGAGATAATTAACAGACATTAGTAAGACTTCCTTAAAGTCACGAATTTCAAGGTAATTGTTCATCTTTAGCCTGGTGAGCCATCTTTACAAGCCTAGAAGAAGTAATGTTATGAAAACCCTCAAGAAACCTATAAACGCATAGGATTTGACTCGAAATGGGATTCTGACTTGTTGATAAAACCAATTTAATAAACACCAATTGAGGGCGTCGCTAACAATTTTTCTGTCAACATTACTGGTTAAAAGGTTCACTTCCAGAGACTGTGACATGTGTTCTCGGTATTCCATTCATTATTTTAACAACATTCTTCTTCTGGTACCTATTTTCCTTATTGCTAGCTCTTCAATGCATAAGAGCTTCAAGATTTTGTTAACATACTCGGCGTTTAATACCAGTCAGAGCCAAGGCTCCCATAGGCTTCGGAGTTTCTCACAGAACCGTACGCAGGAGAAGAGTTTCGAATATATACATCCCAGTGCTCTTCCTGCCTGTGTAGAAATAACTGTATAGCGTTATATGAACTGTTATGCACGATTTTTATGTTCTATTTCAAAAGCATGTCTCCTTCATAATTTATGGGGTCGCATATCGAAAACGGCAATACCCACTGTACTGTGTATTTCTTAAAAAACATACCCACTGTACTGTGAATGCTTCCATTGCAAACCTTAAACTCATACTTATTCTGAATTGAACAAGTTCTTACTACAGTGTCATTATTTAAGTCAGTGAAAGATATTTGTTTATTCCATTCTGGGATTGGGACGGCCGTCCAAATTTTAGTGGTAATAAGAAAAGGGCAGTTGAAATGGATTGGGACCTGCGATACACCCAAAATGCGTGAGCACATAATCGTGTATTCATTCAAAAACCCTGGGTCAAAATAGTTAATATGTCGTTAGAGAGTTGAAATACCCCCCCCCCACCATATGGTCCATGGCCTTGAGATTTTGTTAGAACATTTCCAAATCTACATCTGGCCGTCTTGAATTGCGCTTGGCATGGTTTACAGCATATTAGGTTTTCTTCGAATTCACTCTACTTTTCCTCACAATAGGGTAACTTTTACATAGAGGAGTTCATATGAAACAGAATTATTAGCCGGAAAAGAAAACAAAAGTAGAAAGGTTTATGAAAATACAAATAATGCAGCAAGCTAGCAAGCTTTACCTGAAGGAGAAATTCGTATTGTTCCTTTGCCTAGGGAATTGAGCTGGGCTTCAATCTTCTTCAAAAATGACATCGCTTCTTTGAAAGGCTTTGTGAGCTCCTCGTGGTATTTAGTTAACATTTCGCAGTAAGCCTCCTGGTAAAGAAAGAATGCATCGTTAGATATCATCTTGTTTCCAGCAACCTTAGAAGCTAATCCCTTCACATGAATCACTTTGGTTTTAAGCATTCAGACAGTGGTAGTTATATGGCCGCTAATGAATCAAAAGTTGTCAGAACAATTGTTTGAGCATTTGTAGCCAGAAGGGTAAAATAATTCTGATAGTAAACGTTTACCATAAAATAAATCTGATAGTAAAAGTTTTACCATAAATTGATCTAGTTCTGGGTCCATTCCGATGCTCAGACTCGACCGATGTTGTTGGTTTTCGTATTCATGGCTAAGCGCATCTAGACGCGACGCAACTTCGGGAGGAGCCCCAATCTGCATTAGCAAAGAGAAATAAAATTTGTAGATGCAGCTTAGAGTTCAAAATTTATCACATGGTATAGTCAAACTAACTAGTGCGAAACAAATCCTAGTGAACAAGCTTGTAAAAAAAAATCCAAATTTATCTCTCCATACAGCGCATGTGTCTCAGTACAAAACCCTAATTCTTTCACGAGCCTTGTACTGACAGGAAAAGTTACGGGAAACACCAGCGTTATTCTCCACACAAGACATTTAAAAGTGTTCGCCACAAGAGAAACAGCAATTACAACAATCACATGCAAAGACAGGCATCTAGATACGAATTCCATACGTGTACACACATCCCAGGGTTTGACACTTATAAACAGTGCAGCAGCTTCTGTTTCAGCCGGCTAATGCAACTTGTCTTTACCTTTTGACAGTCGATGTAAGCTCCCAACAAGTTCGGATACTGTGGATGGGCTAATATTTTGGATTTTATTGCATCCGCCTCATTGAAATGGGGACTATCCGCCTCCAAAGACGTTATCATCCGCGCTGCTACTCCTCCAGCCTGCGACGCTATCGATGTGACTAGCGGAGCATTTGAGGACTGATCTGCGTAGCAGTTTCCTGATTGTTCCCTGCGAATTTCAAATTGATTACGAAGACTAGAGCAACCTTCTGTCTTAACCGACGGCATGGACGAATCTGACATGACAGCCTGCTCAGACACTAACTGGTCCATCCCGTGCTGCCGTTTTAGCTTATGATCTCCCTGAGAGGCCTGGAACATTGCTGCTGAGAGAAGGCATTCAGCATGGCCATGGAACGATGAAAATGAACTAGGCATACTCGTCGTCATTGTGCTCTCGCTTTCATGAGGCTCGTGTTGGGTCATCAGCGCCATCATTGAGCTGACGCCGACGTCTCCGTACTCGGACATGCTAACTCCATAAAGCGAAGAGGAGGCTTGGGCAGCAGCTGCATTCAGGTGTTCCATATCTCAGAATGAAACAATTTTTGCATTCAGGTGTTCCATATCTCAGAATGAAACAATTTTTTCATAGGTGTCTGCCTTTACTGCATCATCCAAAAATGCATCACAGTATTTCTTCTTTTGCAGACTATGTTTGTATAATAGTTCTCTGAGATCAGCTCTTTCGGCTGGCTACCTCCTACCTCGTATTCTCCCCCACCATTCCTTCGGGTGTCCATAAGCTACGTTTCAATCTTGTGCTGATCATTTATTTCAATGCCCGATTCGACTGCTCTCTTTTTTTCATTGACAGGATCAACAAATAGAATAAAATGCATCATATGCACGGGAGTAGCCTCTCATTGTGGAAACCCACCAGCCCACAACCGTCCCTTTCTCAATTCTGGATCCCAACAGAGATGCCGTTGAGCCTTTTCCTTTTCTTTTCGAAAACCATGTGACATGTCTTAATGCTTAGTGTTCAGCTCCAGCACAATCCACCGCACAAAATCATGCTGGCCCAGTAGTACAAAACCCACAAACCAACCATAGCGGGCATCTTATCTTTTGCTGTGACCAGCACCATCTCCCCACTCTCCGACCACTTTGAACCCACCGAAAAAGCAGAATACATGCAGCTCATTTCACCATTTTCTTCATACAACGAAATTCCCCGTCGCCGAATACCCACTGACATAACCTAGGCCTCCCTCACTGCCCTCTCCATTCTGCATGAAAAAGGTCTACTGAGCGAATAATTTAAAGATCTACTGAAAGTACCAAAAAAGTACTGATTGCGTTCAAGGAAAATCCCTACGGATCTTCCTATCCTGACTCCTCTGTACTACTACTCTGCTGCGAGAAGGTCACTCGTCTTCTGCCACTCCCTTCTCGCGACCATCCCTCCTCTTCCTCCACTCCCTCCCGTCTTGATTTTCGAGTGTTTTGTCCTGCCATGGTCTGGCCTCAACGAGAAATAAAGCGACGGCCCCTCGCCCCACGCCACCGCTTGCAAACCTAATCCTTTTCTCTGCACCTTCTCGAACTTCGAGCACATCAAAAGCGTACTACCACCCCCGGCCCCCCCGGCTCAACCCGTCCACTTTGTATTCTTCTGCTTTATGAGCTCACAAAAAGTAATGGGTAATAAAATCCCCTCTGGTAATCACGTGTGGAGTGCAGATGGCAGTGATCAACCTTACGTACGTGGATCGCGCGCAGGGCGGGCGGTGCGGTGCCACCGTGCCCTGATCAATCCGAAGGCGCCGGCGGTGAGAATGACGGCTGACGGCGTGCATATCGCTCTCGGTTGGCCCTCTCCTATTCCATTAGAATTATACGTCTTTTGAGGGGTTTTCATTCCCAATTTTATACGACTAGATTATGGAAATTGTAGTTCACCACATGCAAATGGTGCTCAGCAAAATTAATATACAATTATATGACAAAAATAAAAAAACGTTTTACCCCAACACATGAAAAAGCCGTAGTTTATATGTTCTAGGTTTTGCGGTATAGATTCCAGTATAGATTGTTTGGAGGGTTTTGCGGTATAGATTCCAGTATAGATTGTTTAAAATCTGACAGTGATTTCTTCACAGGTTTGAGTGGTTGCAAATTTTCCATAATTCAAGTATTTCATGGGTTTTTAAGGTGTGGATTCTATAAATAATTAAAAACTTATTTTAAATAACAACAAATAGAGAAAATTCGCAAAATTCAACCCTAACATTCTAAAAACATACCATGTTTAAACAAACGCCATACAAAAAAATGGGTAAAAAATAACCGGTTGCAAGGAAACCCCGTAATCAGCCGTCGACGAGCTGGACCCGCTTCTTTTGTACCGCCTTCCCGTTGTGACTCCCATCTTAATCATTTTTACGGACACATATTGTGTCAATTTTTTAAGTTCTCTATTTGAACTCAAAGACCATTCCGCACTCTTTCCACTGTTACCCTAATCATCGGTCTAAACAGTTAAAAAGAGCTTGTGGCACCTAACCGGACTTCTCCAGAAGAAACAGTCGCTGATCTACGTGAAAGGCATTACATCCCAATTTTGAACTAAAGCTACATGCTCATAAGAGTTCTAACCCATGCTCATTAGAGTTCTAACCCACTTCGAAGTTAGAAAAGATCTTTCACATGTCTATATCGATGTCAATATTGCAAGTCCAACATATTGTACTGTGGCGTGTTGCAAAGGACAGTGAACCATTATTGTTTCTCCTTTCCAACTTTACCTTCACTTTATTATGATCAAAATAACTTTTTTCCTCCATGTTTCTTTGTATTGATCTTGTATTGTAATGTACCCATAGTGGTTTAAAAGTTACATGCTTCAACGCTAGTGGATTAAGCAAGAACATTTCTTACACTTATTCTTGAAAACAATTAAAAGTAGTATTCTACAGTTATATCCTCTATGTTTCTTTGTATTGATGATGTATAATAGTGTACCCATAGTACTTTTAAAAGTTATATGCTTCAACGCGAGTGGATTAAAGAAGAACATATCTTATAACACTTAATCTTTAAAAACAATTAAGGTCATTAAATCATTAAAATAATTTTTGAATACAATTTTGATTATTACATTAACATTTTTAAATTTTTAAATAATAAAAAAATTTTTTTAATAATTTGATTTTTAATTCATTTAAAAGATATAAAGCATGAAAAAATTTATATTTTAAAAATAATTAAAACGTGAAATTAAAAACTTAGCCTCTCTAAAATTTTCTAATTAAAGAAAGAAAATTTATTTTAATTTTCAAAATCAAATAAAATAACTCAATATTCTTTGGGTTTGTCTATTAAAAATATAATTAGAATTAGAATATGATAAATTCATAATTTTAAAAATTTTAAGCGATAAAAGAAATAAAATATCTAAAAAAATTCAATCACAAGCATAAATTTATTTCAAATTATTTCCCCAATAAAATTTAATAACAATTTAAATAAATTAAAACTATATAAAAATATATATGTGATAGAATTTATTATAATTAAGTTGTTAATGAATAATAAAATAGTTATTAGCCAAGTTTAATTGGCTATTTTCTTATATTATAAAGTATTATGTAAACTATGAGATTACAAGTTTAAATCCTAGCCCATTCCTCCTTCTTTTTGGAGTATGGAATTTGAGAAAAGGTTTACACTTAGGGATTTGATCCCTCTCTGGGCATCATGGATCCGGAGTTAGATGGATCTAGGTTAGGTTGGTTCCAGTTGAGGACAACAATGACACATTTTTAGATTATCATTATTATTTATATGTTTGAGATAAACTTCATACTTTAAAGTTTACATTATGTTCTATTTGTTTGACATGACTATATCATTCTCTTCTTTAATTTTGTTTTTGTTGCTTGCCTTGAATGGTTTGTAATTAGGTGCTTTGAGTGGTTTGTGTGTTTATGTGTTTGGATTTGGATGGTAATGTTTGTGAATGTTACAATTGTTGTGGTATATTTCTATATGTGCATGTAATTATCTGTTAGTGATTAGTTGGTGATAAAGAAGGGATATAATCTTGTCAATAGTTTGCAAGAGGATTGATATTGTACATAGATTTCATTTAATTTTAAGTATCACAACTTTTAACAATTAGTAATTCTTATAGTGTCACTCCAGGTATTACTAAATATATTTTCAAGAGTAGTTTTAATAATTTACTACTTCAAGATTACTCTTGAAATCATTTGTTTCATTGCTAATGTTTGAAATAATTTATTTCCTTCAAAATATTTTGATGATTTTTTTATCTATAGTTTGTTTTGCAAAAGCCAAGAAATAATGTAATTTTGATTTTTTTTAATGAGTGGTTAGATTCACAAAATATTTACATTATTTGTTAGTTTTTCCATCTTTTCATTTTCATTATATGAAAATGATAGTTGAGATTGTAAATCATTCAATTCTTTAACTCAGATTATTGTAGTAAACATCATATCTTGTTTGTCTTGCTCTGCAATATTAATAGGTTGAATTACTATAACACAAAAATCAATGCAAATTGTCAAACATTTTTTTGTGCTTATATTGAAACCAATGCACATTGTTAATCCAATCACTTTAAGTTAATGTACCATCATACATTGACTTACATCAAATTAGAAATCATCATCTACACTAAAATCAAAGCTCCTAACGCAGTCAATTAAATAACATTAGAAAACATCTACATTGAAATCAATGAATCTAATGCAAGCAATCAAATAAGATTATAATTCAACATCTACACTAAAATCAATGCATCTAGTGCAAGGAATCAAATAGGATTAAAAATCATCATCCACAATGAAATCAATGCATCTAGTGCAAGCAATCAAATAGGATTAGAAGTCACAATCTACACCGAAATCAATGCATTTACTTCAAGTAATCAAATAGAATTAGAAATCACCATCTACTCTAAAATCAATGCATATAGTGCAAGCAATCAAATAGAATTAGAAATCAACATCTACATTGAAATCAATGTATTTAGTGCAAGAAATCAATAGCATTAGAAAACATCTACACTAAAATCAATACATCTAATGCAAGCAATTAAATAGGATTAGAAATCAACATCTATACTGAAATCAATGCATCTAGTGCAAGCAATCAAATATTATTAGAAATCAGCACCTACACTGAAATTCATGCATTTAGTGCAAGCAATCAAATAGGATTATAAATCACCATCTACCATGAATTCAATGCATTTAGTGCAAGAAATCTTCTTCCCTCTCTCCCCCCTCCATCTATATCTATATCTCACACCATCTCTCCTTTGTCTCTCTATCTCACCCCCAAACATACAAACTCTCCCTCCATCTCTTCCTTTTCACTCTCCCCTCTCTCTCGCTCCACTTTTCTCTTTGTATGTATTTTTTCTTCCCTCCCTCTCTCCTCATCTCTCTCAAGTTGTCTCTCTCTCTCTCTCTCTTTCTCTGCCCTCCAACCCCGTAACTATCTCCCTCCCTCTCCCTCCCTCTCCTTCTCTCTCCCCCTCTCTCCCCCCTTCATTTTTGTGTCTCCCTCTCTCACTCCTCTCTTTCTCTTTCTCTTCATTCCTCCTCTCCCATGTCCTTCAGTTTATCTCCTTGAATACAAGAAATCAAATAGGATTAGAAATAACCATCTACACTGAAATCAATGCATCTAGTGCAAGAATTCTTCTTCCCTCTCTCCCCCCTCCATCTATATCTATATCTCCCTTCATCTCTCCTTTGTCTCTCTATCTCCCCCAACCCCCCCCCCCCCCACACACACATGTTTCTCCCTCGATATATTTATTTCCCCTTCTCTATATCTCTCTCTTCTTCCCTCTCTTCACTTTCCATCTATATATCTATCTCTCTCTATCTCTTTTTTGTCTCTCTATATCACCCCCAAAACATACACACTCTTTCTCCCTATTTATCTATCTCTCATTCCATCTTCCTCTCCCTCTCTCTCTTTCTTCCCCTTCTCTCCCTCTCTCCCCCCTTCTATCTGTCTTCCCTCTTTCTCTCCTCTCTCCCCCTCTCTCTATCTCCCTTATCACTCCCTCTCTCTCCCTCCACCTTTCTCTATGTATGTCTTTCTTCTTACCTCCCTTTTTATCTCCCTTCTTGTCTCCTTCTCTCTCTCACATCAAAGCTCTCTTCCTTCCTCTCTACCCCTTTCTCTCATGCCTCCCTATGTCTCTCTCTCTGTACTCCACGTCCCTATATCTCCTTCTCTCCCCCTCCTCTCTCTATCTCTCATTCTTTATCTCTCTATCTCACCCCCAAACATATACACTCTCTCTCTCCGTCTCTCCCTTGTCACACACTCTCTCTCCCCCTCTCTCTCTCTTTATCTCTCTATGTGATTCTTCTTCCCTCCCTCTCTTTCCTTCCAACTCCATTTCTCTGTCCCTCCCTCTCTTTCCTTCCAACTCCATTTCTCTATCCCTCCCTCCCTCCTCCCCCCCTCTCTCTCTCTATGTGATTCTTCTTCCCAAGCTCTTTTTCCTTCCAACTCCAGTTCTATATCCCTCCCTCTCTCCTCCTATCTCTGA
>APFE030725315.1:101264-187324 GCA_000404065.3 Pinus taeda
TATTCACAACTTGGGCAAGTAAAAACTTGGGTTTAATATGCAAAATTGGAATTAGAACATTAAATTCATTTATCCATTCAAAAATGTATTTTAAATAACAAAAAACCGCACCAAATTCTAGTGAAAAATCCATTTAATTTACAGATTAGATTGAACCTCTTTTAAATAATGTTTATTATAGTTATGAATATTAAGATTATATTTTGTAATTTATTTTGATTATATAATTTTTAAAGAAGGACTAAAATAGGAGTAGTCTATAAAGCGAATTTTTGAAAAGCCTTTCCGCGGATTTCCGGCAAAATCGGCAGCAATTTATTAGAATCCCAGTTTGATAAGCTAGTTTCCTGACAATCAATGGCTCCCAGGGGTTTTTCAGGGCGCTGAATCCAATGCAGTAAAAACCATTTAACTGCTAAAAATAAAAAATGTAACCTCATTCTTCGGCCGATTCCGTCACGGAATCTCCAAAAAGTCGCATTATACACTCCCAATATATAAATATATATATAATAAATAATATAAATATAATATATATAATAATATGTATTATGTATGTATTTGTAACATATTAATTATTTCAATTATATATTTTAAGAAATTTATCTATAAATATAATATTTAAAAAACTTTGTTGTAAAATAATTTTTAAAAGTAATTAAAATAGAGTATATAAATAGAAATATATACATTTATATTTAAGATAAGAATTAGATAGAAAGGAATAATCAGTCATCAGGGCGGCTGCAATTGTTTCTCTACAACGGCAATGGCTTCGATTCGATCTTCATGTGTCTGCCAAACTTCCGGTGAGTCCTTAAACCAAAACCCTGATTCCACACGACTATCACTAGCATATGTTGTGCCGTCGAGAGTAGGGTTTTCTTATTCTTTACTGAAGATAGGGTTTCTAAGAAGCTCGGAGGTGGAAACCCAGCCAGCTCTATTACATGTCGTGGCTCCTTTGTCGGAGCTTATAGCTGGTAAATTATCTATCGGCTTAAATGGGTTGGCTCTGCCTTTGAGACACATATGGATCATGCCCTCGACAATGTGCTCTGCGGTAGCAAATGATGAAGATGAAAACGCCGCCCCTTTGGGGATAGAGAAGCTGCCGCAAAGTTATGCAGATACATACCCTGCCCTAATCACGAGTTTTTTTCTCTTTATGAGGGTTTCTGGAACAGAGATCGGTGTCATCGAAACACTGGGAACCCAAGAATGGGGCCATAAAGGAACAGAACGAAGCCTCCATAGGAAATTGACAGATGGGTTCGTTGAATCTGAGTTGATATCAATAACTTGGTTTCATCTCAAACCAGAAAGTGAATACGCTGTGGAGGATCGATCCCCATTCAAGTCAAGGATATGCTTTTTCCTCCTGAAATAGAGCGATTTTTACGGTGTGATGCATAAACCTACCGTAGGGCTAGACCCTGGTTCATATCAACCAATCATTCACAAGCGTAAAGACAAGAGAACGACCATCTCGCCGGAAAGGGAAACGAATGATTGGTCATGGAAAGTGCGACCTGCTCACCAATAGCCTCCTTTCGGCCACATGCGGAACAGTTTTGGGGGTATATAAATGCCAAGATAGCCAAATGTGCTGAAGAAGAACAGAACGACAAACAAAGTGCAGTGAAAAACCTCAGCTCCACCACTGACCAAATGGTTTTGATGCTCAATAAACATATTAGTCTACACCAAACCCAGAATTGGATCCCTGATAACAAAAAGTCTCCTTCCCACTGTGGATCTCAGCCCCAGATCACAGAAAGGAGCGGGCAACAGTGAGATGCAAACAATATGGGTGAACATCGGATACAAATCTTCATCAAATTGATTGGGGGCAGACATCACTGCATGCAGCTCAGAAAGGGGTTGAACATTCAAGAATTAAAGAAGGAAACCCAGTTTCAACTTGGAACCCCCACAAAATACCAAAATCTGATATATACAGGACGCAATCTACAGGATATCCATACACTTCAGGAATATGGTATCACCGACGATTCAACTATCATTCTTAATTTGAGATTGCGGGGTGGATGCAATGGAGCCAATTCAAGAAATACAGGTTCCTTTCGCAACACAGTCAAAGGAAAGGAAGAAATGCAACACAAACCAGCACCAGCACCCGAGCTACCAGGTCCCTATATTGTGGAACAAAAACTAGAATCTCCAATGCTCCAAGTAACTTTGCTGGAGGTAACTAATCTACACACTGATCTATCCACAAATGCTGGTATCTGTAGATTTAATGGTTTCTGGCCAAAATCCAACGCTCTGCATCAATGGATCCTCTCCACATGGTCACCTACCTGTGAAATTCACATATGCTCAAAATAGTTTTTCATAGTTAGGTTTAACACAGAACAAGAACATGACAATATTATCAATCAGGGGCCTTGGTTTTGGGGCAATGCTGGCCTCTTCACCATCCCCTGGTTTTCTAATTTTGATGCAAATACTATGAAAGTCTCAACAATGCTTGTTTGGGTGAGGCTACATAACCTCCCTCTACACTTCTAGCATCACAAAGTTTTAATAGCCATTGCGAATTCCTTGGGGAAATTCCTAAAAATAGATGAAGACAGAGTTAACAAGGGAATTTTCACATTTGCCAGAATATGTGTAGAAGTGGACCTAAGTCAGGGGCTACCTAATCATATTACATTAAACTATAACAACACACTAAGGACATAACCGCTTGACTATGAAAATACAACATTCAGATGCCGCAGCTGCATGCAAACAGGGCATCTCCAAAACACCTATCCACTTGCCAGGAAGGACCCTAAAGGGAATAAGAAACAACAAAAAAAGCCTAAAGGATGGCAGCATACCGACTGGCGGGAAGAAGAGGACATGCAGACATAACCTACAGGGAACCAATCAGAACGTGACATACAAATGTGATAGAAATATACACAGGAAGAAAATACTCCAGATACCCATTTGGGGCCAAACAATATGAAACAGCAACAAGAACTCCACCTGGAAGTAAGCAGCATCAAACGAACTCATGGATCTGAAGGATTAGAATCTGACAAAGAACATCCAATAAACTCAATGGAAAACCAGCTAGCCATAATTGCATACACTCTCAACTCTGATGGTTGGCGAAGGGTGGAGAAGAAGAAGGGCATAAAAGTATAGGCCAGGTGGAATTTATTTTTTCTATATTGTAATCTTTGTTCTCGTGTCATTACACGGACATCCATCTACATATGCTTTAGCATCTACAAAATGTAATTTTTTCATAAGAATAAAATTACGACTTTTTTCATGAAAAAAAAAAAGAAAAGAAAAAAGAAAAAGAAAAAAGAAAAAAAAAGGAGAAAAGAAAAAAAAGAGAAAAGAAAAGAAAAGAAAAGAAAAAAGAAAAGAAAAGGAAAAAAAGAAAAGAAAAGGAAAAAAAGAAAAGAATTAGATAGAAATAGATTACTTTCTATTTAAGAATCAACGCAATAATAAGATGAAATCTATTAGAAAATAAGAATTAAAATAGTATTTGTTAAATAATTATTAATTATAAAAATTATTCAAAAGAAAGAATAAATTATATTTTTATTTATATATAGAAAGAAAATAGAAATAAGATAATTGTTAACCAAAATCTATCTACATTTAAATATTACATTTTAAGTTATTGGGATCTAAACAAATCTAATTTAAAATGAGAAAAACTAAAATAATTAATTATAATTAAAAATAGTTTTCAATAAATTTAATAAAATATTATAAATATAATTTATAACCATTTCAAAATAAATATTCTTATTATTTATGAAAACATAAAAAAATTATAAATAATTTGTGATTCTAAATAATAAAATTTAAATTAAATAAAAAAATAATAATAAATATGAATATATTAAATAATATTTTTTTCCAAATAAATTTAATAAAATATTAAATATAAATTTCTATAACTATTAAATATTGAATTTTATATTTATTAAAAAATAATTATAATATAAAAACTTTATACTTTAATAAAAATTTATATTAAAGCAACTTAAAAATTCATATCTCTAAACCATTATAAAATCCATGCAGGGAAATTATTAAGGAATTTAGACTTCTGTGATCCATAACAATGTTTAGAGATTTTTCGGCGAAATCACATAAACCATCTTTTGTCGACGCGTTTCGAACCAAGCAGTGTGGTTCATCGTCAGGACAAGTTGAATAACCAATCCAGCTTCGCTTGTTAAATAGGATGTGTAGAGACTCCAACAGCTATATTGCCAACGGCTAATTTTGACCTAATGACCCAAGTCAAACCACTAACATTCTTGTTTTATTTAATTTATTATTATTTTTCGAAATAAGCTAAATTAGGTAAATAATATTAAAAGAATTCATTTGTTAAAATAGCTAATTTTAATTGTTTATTAATAGATGTATATGTATATCTAAAAAGATAATATCTAATTTTTATTTATTATTTCTAGAAATTAGCTAAATCAGGTAAATTATATATTAAAAGAGTCTTATTTGTTAATTTAACTAAATGTATTTGTTTATTAATAATATAAACATTTAATTATAAATGGTCCATTAAATTAATAAATTATATCAAATAAATAATATAATAATTTTATTTTTTAAATAATCAATATTTATTAATATTTATTATCCACTACTTATTGTCTACAGGGTGATTAATAATAGTGGATTAATAAAATATTTAATAAATATAAATTATTATATATTATTGAATAAATTATTAATTTAATGGACCAATAATTAAATAAATTATAATATTAATAAACAAAATACATTTAGTTAAATTAACAAATAAATTCTTTAAAATATAAATTTCCTGATTTCTAGAAAATAAATAAAAATTATATATATTCGTTTTTGGATATACATATACATCTATTAATAAACAAATAAAATTAGCTAAATTAACAAATGAATTCTTTTAATATTATTTACCTAATTTAGCTTATTTCGAAAAATAATAATAAATTAAATAAAACAAGAATGTTAGTGGTTTGACTTGGGTCATTAGGTCAAAATTAGTTGTTGGCAATATAGTCGTTGGAGTCTCTGCACATCCTATTTAACAAGCGAAGCTGAATTGGTTATTCAACTTGTCCTGACGATGTTGGTTCGAAACGCGTCGACAAAAGATGGTTTATGTGATTTCACCGAAAAATCTCTAAACATTATAATTGTTATTTGTATTTATCTTAAAATATATATAAATAAAAATATAGCAACTAAATAAGATTCTATTATAACTCAAATAGGTAACTATCTTAAATGTAAAAAGTTTTAAGTTTTCCTTTTTGAACAGAAATCAATCATACTTTGATATTACCCTAAAATGATAACAAATGGATAAAAATAAGTAACAAGAATTTTCTAGTTTGAAAGTGTCTAAGCTTTTTCTACTTCGACATGATGACTGTTAGTTTAATATTCCCATAATATGATTTGAAATATAAAATTATATATAAATTAATTTTTGTGGTGTTAGAATCCGACGAAGTAGATGACAGTAATGACCTTTTGTGTTACCAATATGCTTTGAAGTTTTTTAATTCTTTATTATTACCATTATTCTAATATTGTTGTTTGATTCAAAGGGAAATGCTTTTTAAATGTCTATAAAATCAGATAGGGGAATTCTTTAGTAGGGTATATTTGGAAGATGTCAATATCCATACACATTATTATTCTTCTATGAACATTCTCATGAGCTTTGCTTTTAATAAAGAAGTGGAGATGAGGGAAGATGGAAAATATCTTTTTAAATTTCAGTTCAGTTTCAACTGTTCATATGTCAAGTCATTGATAAAAGGTAAAAATAGTTTTAATGCAAACGTTGACATTGATGTCATTTGCTCAAGTTGAGGGATTTTTTATTTATTCATGAAAGGTTGTCATCAGTTTTTTTCCAATTATAGTAAATCCATTGGAATCGGATGCATGCGTCCCTTCCAAAAGAAGTGCACATTGTGAATTGTTCCATGTTGACTGCCGATCCATTCCAATGATAAAATAGATGGAGATTAGTTTATAAAAAAGCATTAACATTAATATCGATATGCATGCCATACAATTATAAATATGTGCTGGAAACGTATAATTTGGAAAAAAAAAAGGATGAAAGCGGGTTTTATATATTATTAAATATATATATATATATATATATATATATATATATATAATATATATATATATATATAATTTTACATAGAAACGTAATAATTGGATAAAGAGGCAGGCGGTTATATATATCAAAAAAAATATTAAATTTTACCATAAGAGTTTCTCAACATGGAAATTAAAATCTATGGTTGATTGGAAACAATTTGATATTAATTTTTTTGAATTAAATAATAAATTTATTATTAAGTTTTATAAAATTTATATCTATATATATTTTATGGGAATCTTTCAAATTATAAATTATTTATCTTAAACATAATTAAAATACCATTTTTATTTTAAGATTTTATTTTTTTTGTATTTGGAATAGAAACCAAATATTATTTAAGATAATATCCCTAATGGGGTGAGTTAGATGGTCAAGGGGTTCTCGTGGGATGAGCTAGCCACCCTATACATAATGGGTATTAAAGGTCAGGGGGCATGGCTCGTTCTTAGCATGAGACTGCATGCAACTACACAAATGGCTATTATGGTTGGTGGAATGAAGAGTGTTATGAGTTCGGTAGGGGGTGGAAGAGGTAAGTGCTTGTGTAGGGTTAAGGAGATGAACCGCTTGTTGTCAGTGTGTGAGCTATGTTTCAGTCTTCACTTGGATAAGCTCGATGTGACTTTTGAAAACCAGGGAAAATTCATGGTTGTTGGCGGAGTGAATAACTTAGACGAGGAAGGTGAACCTTCAACCGGGTGTGTTGACTCGTGGGAGACAGAGGCACACCTTGTCAAGGCGAAGTTGTAAGCAAGGTTGGTTAACAAGTGTAGCTGGTGGTTGTCGTTCTGCTTGACAATTGCAATCTTAGCCTCTTTGGTCTTGATTTCTCTAGTAATCCCTCTTTGGCTTACTAATTTTCCTAGTAGAGAGCATCCTCGTTCTATCGGTCTATCTATTATCTATAGTCTGTCAGTTTTTGGGTCTGGTACACCGAAGTCTAAGCCTATTTTAGTCCTTCTCTACTTCTTGTGTCCGACAACAGAAATTAGTTTGTATTTATGGAAGATTATGCCTAATTTCCCCTGCAAGTGTTTGTTGCTCAGAGTTATTGTGTCAATGGATATCTCTGGTTAGAAAGTCTTGGTTTATCATTTGGTTGGTGTCTTTTAAAAGAAATGTTGGTCTTATTCTTGTCGAGGTATAAAGCTCTAGTTTCCTGTTTCAAAAAAGAGGGGGGTTATTGTGGCATACATCTTCTTTGGGTTTGTCTATGGCTGTGTCTTGTCGCAAAAAGTGTTGTAGGTCTTAAGGGTGCAAGATATTTTTTCCCCTGTGAGCTTGGCAGGGGTGGACCTTCGCTCCTTGGCCATATTTGGTGTCAAATGGTTGGGGTGGGTAATTGGGTTATTGTTAGTCAATGTGTTGTAAGTTTTTATTCTACAAGTTTGTGCTCTCCTCAAACTCTCGTTGGTGGAAGGTTGTGTGGTCACTTGAAGAAAGAGCCTCTCTTCTGGACTATTCCTCCCAGCCAATGTATGTGTAATAGGAGAGGCAGTGGAAAAAGCATCTCCTAGGGTCATTTCAAATCTCATATGTTTGTCTAGAACTTTGTTTAGGCTTACTTAACATTGTTCCTCTCCAGATTCGGCAAGAAATTCATAACTTAGAAACCACGGTGGGCGTGGAAGGGGAATCTTATTTTGATTCTATATTTTGGAGGAGGTTTCCTGTTGGTTACTTGACCCTGGTCATACCATAGGTCAGAGGAAGAAATACCTCCATGTAATTGCATTACACTAGCAAATGAAGACCCTGCTAAGTATGGTTCTGAAGGACAAGCAAGTGGAAAGGTACAATTTATTTGCTTCATTATAGGATATTAAAAGAATGTTGAGAAACTAGTATTTCTCTATAGATAGGCTTGATTAAAGGTTGGTCAATTTAGAAGGGAATATTCAGTATGACTTTGACACACTTGCTCCTCTTGGGTTCGAGTGCAAAGAACCCAACTCCTATAGCTTCCTCGAATTCCTAATGGTCTACAAGTCTGATAGTGTCTAATTTCATCTTATGTTTTGTATTGTTTGGATACAACTAGAATATTTGGTTTCTCTTTTTTAGCTTCTTTGTAAAAGATAGTTGGAGGATTTTGTTGCCCCCCTAGAGATAGTGAGAATCCCCCGATATGAAAAGAGGAAACATCACAATATGGTTGATCTATGTAAACTTGTTTTGAAGACATTCTGAGGCAATGATTTTTTTTTAATTTACAAGAAAAGAAAGAAAAAAATTATTACTTAGGATAATGTGTAAAGTGTGTTGTGGTTTTTTAATACCTTCTCAATTCTCAAGCTCTTAAATCATTATGACTTAAATCATGTTTTGATTTCCCACTCTCGTAACTAATACATACAACATTAGATTACAAGGTATAGTAACCTTTCTTTACCAAAGTCATTTTTAGTTTACATATAATGATAGGGAATCTAGTGTCAAGAATTATTACATGACATACACCACTTAAACAAAAAATAAATAATGTGGAAAGCCTGATTTCTTCTTTTTCTAGGAAAAATGACAGGGAATATCATGGAGTTTATCCTTTCTAAAGCATAGAAATTGGAGGATATCATGTATAGGCTATCTTTTTAGGAAATTGAACTTGATATCCCTTATATGGACATAAAAATCCATTAACATGAACCCCCTCTCTACTTGCATCATAATCTCTTAATCTTTTGTTTGTTACATTTAATTTTTGTGATGTTGAATTTTGATGGATCTTTAAAAGGTAATCTAAAATGTGTTTAGTTAACATAGATCATTTATAAAAAATGGCTTGATGTGCATAGCGCAAAGAAATTCATTAATAATGAAATGGTCCAAATCATAGCTCTCTAGAATGGCTTTGAGATTACCCATAATAGAGGCATTATTTTTTTTATATTAGAAGGACAACTCATCATAAAGAAAATATAGAATATTATTGAAGTAGGGAACTTGGATAACTAGGAGTACATTGGTGATTATGTACTCCACTTTGGGATATCCTCTAGCTACTTAGCAATTTTGATTACTTCCACGCATTCCACATAATTTTAAAGATCTGGGAACATAGTGGTAAATCATAGAAAAATTCCAACAAAGGGATTAACTTCAAATAAGGATTGTATGAAATATGTTGATAAGTCATCCTAATATAAGGCTACATATATATTTACTAACTTAAGTCATCTCATCAAAATGGATTACACATGCATAAATAGTACATTATAAGTATCATGTACAGTGATTCAAGTATATCCACTAAGAAAAATGTCATTCCCTCTTTTATTTTGACTTTATTTGACTAATATGATGTTATTATTTAAGGGTATTTTGGTTACAACATTGATTACTAGTTGACAGATACATTAATTGATGATGTGATCTATACCTTTAACCTAATTTGTTGTCATTGTAGTTTGACGTGGACAAATATATTTGTGGTTTATGCTCTCATATTCATATGATGTCATGGAATTTTTTTACTTTGACATGTGATGCTATGGAATATTGAAAATGAATACATTATTACATGATGAAATGTATTATGTTATATGATGTTACTAATGTATTGACACAGATAGAAATATGTCAACCAAGGGGGTCTCCCCAATGTGAAGTCCCAATTAGACCTCACACCATTTGGAATAGGAGCCCCATCCAGGAAATAGGCCCTACTGCCATATATTCTTATAAGTTTTCCTTGGCTACAAAGTTCAACACAAGAGAGTTATACACAGGTAATCTCGGATTAGTAAGTGAGTATGCTTAGTGAGTGTTTGGTTGTATGTGTGTCAATATTCTTCTACTGCGAAGGGAAAGGAAAGTGGGCATCTAGGAGAGAGGTAATATTACCACCCTAGTAGACACACACACACACACACAATATATATATGTATAACATCTAGAGGAATAGTCCACAAAGATGTAACAACCTTACAACCATTATAAACAAGAAAGATTTGTCTAACATCCAACGGAATAGTCCACAAGGATGTGACAGTTATACAAAACATTACAACACATTCTCAATTAGATAAGCATTAAAATAACTGAAATAGTTCAACTACTTTAGTATAGGTGAAAGCAAACATGAATCATAAATATTCACAGGACAATATTGCAAATATTCACAATCCATGCACGAAACATGTCAGCCATTAGGCTTCAAGTATTAAGTAAAAGTCACAACACACATGTATTTAACAAACCCCACTAGCCCCTATAGTGGAGAGTTGGAGCCACCCCTTTCTCCCCAAAAGAACTAGATTGTCTCTCTAATGCTTTGCCGGAGGAGCCAAGGTTAAAAGTCCTTTGCTCATACAATGAGGATGTATATATAATCAATGGGGTGATACTTCACCTCCCTTATGACTATTTGACTACCGTCATGATTGTTTGACTTTCTATGACTTTTCAACTTTACATGACTCTTCATATTTTGTACATATATTTTGGACTTCCACTTTACAATACATTTTCGAATACAAAATTACATAATCCACGAGAATGATGTGGCATATGGCGACTCATGACATGACATGGTATGACACTTCTGACAAGGACTTCTTGATGACATGACAATGTGGAGCCATTCTTGTTGCTTTGTTGTCTTCAACAATAGATATGCAATGATTCATCTTCATGAGAGATATGCTTTGCTCTTCATATCCATCATCCAAAGGATTGTGAATCATATGGAGTCTTCATGCGGTCGTGATCTTTGTTCTTCATTTGTAATCTAGTGTTTCTTCATCTTCTAGTCTAATGATCATCTTATCTCTTCAACTCCATATGTGTCTTCTAGCATGTCCTCCTTCTCCATCTCCTTCTTCTTCATCTTTCCATAGCATGATAGAGTTCCTGCATCTGCAATCCACTCATGAAAAGAGAACATTTGTTTGATAAACCACTAGACTAATATGTTGCATGATGATCCACTAACTGAGCCAGAACCGAGTGGAAGGCCAAGGAAGAGGCTTAACTGCACAATGCGTAGTTGGGTCTAGGTTGGAGGGCTGATATTGCATAATTTTGGAGGCCAACACTCGAGCTTGAGTACTGAAACTATGTAGTGCGTAGTCCTGTAAGGAAGGAAATGCACATTGTGTAGTGTTAATAAGTAGGGTTGCAACTTGAGGACTAGGACTACACAATGCACAGTTCAGGAAAGGTGGATGAGGCTAAGTTGCTGGGAATTTCCGAAATTGGCTAAGTGTGGGATCAACAAAATTGATGTGAATAGTGATAGGAATTGACTATGATCACACACTTAGAGTGCTTGACGACACAAAATAGATCATCTGGAACACATTAACAACATACTTCCCTCAACGTGACAACCTTTATGACAACTCACGATAAGTGCAACATTAAAGATACACTTTGCGATGACCGTGATGACACTTGTGCAAGAGTGCTTAAAACTTAGGAAATGAGTGCGATGGTGGTTTACATGGTAAGACCGACTCATTTATACAAGGATAACCTCTTGAAACTAGCAAAACAAGCTTATATACATTGTGCAACACTTAACATGCCAAAATACGACAAGTGTTGAAGTGTGAATGACACTTGCAATATGCGAACAATAGTGAAAGAAACACATTACACAACGAAGATAACATGAAAATAACAATAATTAGAGTGAAATCAAGCAAAATCGACAACCAAAAACACGAAAATGATAGTCACGAAAGCAAAGGTGAACGAAAGTGACAATTTGCAAAACTCACTGAAATAGAAGTACAAATGCAGCTAAAAGTGAGAAACTGTCGATGTCAATGCACACAGTCTTGATGGATCGTGTTATGATTCTTCAAGCTTGCGTAAAAGAATGTGCTCATAAACTTGTTACAGATTAAGCATGTGTGAGAAAGTACCCTCGACAATTACAATCCAAGAAGGGAGTTCAAAAAGAATCAACTAACCAAGAAGTGACTAGGAAACGAACGATCACAAGATCCGCAGTAGGATCCAAAATTTGAGTGTACAAAATTTTGTACGGTGTTTGTCACAACGACAACACTTGGCGACACATTGATAGAACTCCAAATTCTTTGCCTTGATAAATTCATTCATGTAGGGTCTAGTTCTTCAGGAACTATTGATTCATCGTCCATATTACCATGGCTTCCCCACTTAACCCATGCATAAACATAGTCCCCTAATTCCTTTACTCGGTTAAAGACAAACATAAGATCAACGTTCACACAATGTTTCGAATTAGGATAGGGTAATGAAGTTCACAAGCTTTAGATTCTCAGAGTATAGTTTTTCATCTCTAGTGTTTCTTCGCTGCTAGCAGGTCTGGACACTACCCTGAAGGAGTCACTTTAGGAACAAAAACATTTCTCTGCTATGAGCGAGCATGGATAATACCCCTACGGAGTTGCTTGCTTCACCTCTCTGCACAAGAAGCCTTTCTCTTCTTCCGCCTTTATTTATTTATTTAAATAGCATTGTGCATGGGCACCTATTTATTTATGGGCAGAAGAGGGATCTTGACTTATTGAGGGTTTTTCCTTCAAAGAAGCATATAGATACCTTTGATTTAGGTATTCTCATTTAGTTTTTTCCCTTTCCTTCTCTACTTGACTGGATCAGCATAAAACCACTAAAACATAAGAACTCGAGTGTAGGGATGAGGTTTCTAGAGTAGGCATGGAGATTATGGTTTGACACAAGGACTTCCTAATGCAAGGATTGTATTTGTCGTCGAAACACCATCAACCAAAAGATGTAACTAAGATAAGGAAGAAGGAAAAAGAGTTAGCCAAGTGTTTGCACTGTCACAAATTCCTTTTCTATTTTGCCACATTATCTTTTGAGCCAACAAAGAATCTTCATGCAAGATCTGACAAAAGGAAAGGAAAGGAAATAAAACAGACAACAGGGAAACAAAACTAGAAGACAAGACAGATAGTGGCTAAACCAAAACTAGAAAACACAAGACAAACCACAATAAATGAATGCATGATGAATGTGTAGGTAAACTAAAATTCAACTAGACCTACTCCTCACCTAACCAGCTAGAAGGTCAAGGTCACGTATAATGGAATTTCCAATGTAGCCATTATAATTGTTCCTAACCTGCAAACACAAAGATGTGATCGATTAAAAAAAATATAAAACAATATCCAATGGAAAAGATAAGATCTTTTATAACTTGCACAAAAAACTAAAGCTATTGCTTGTCAGCGAAAAGATATGTCATAGTTACTACTTTTAACCAATTCACATTCTTACCTTTCCGATGAAAGTCACAACTAAACAAACCTTGGGAACTTCTTGTGAATGCACCTTCATTTGTGTCATCCCTTTTATCAATCGTGAGAAAGGACCAAAACTTGTTATTAGCAAAAGGGCTTTCAAAGTAAGATGCTTCCATGCGGTGATAGATTAGATTATGAAACTGGAAACAATCCTCTTGAAAGTTATAAAATATCTGAAAAGATGAATTTGCAATTAAAAACATGATATCAGAATGAGAATATTATGAAACAACATTGATTTGATCATATTCAACCGACTTGTCAAGACAGTGAGGGCCCGACATGACCATTAGCGAAGGATGAAGTGGCTCAATCGTTTGACAAGTACTCGAAGGATGAGATGTGAAGCCATGAAGACCAAAGGATCTAAAATAAATTTCATTGGATGTGATGAGAAAATGGGAAGATGAATGAAAGTCATCAGAGCCAAAATCATGATTAGATGAACTGATTAAAACATGAGATTCCCAATTTGTAATTAACACAAATAGATCAAAAGAAAAACTCTACAAATTATTTGAATAATAGAACCAACTTCCTCACATGTCGAATGTGACAAACCATTTTCTTGTAACTGGTGATAAAATGTACAGGCGTCGTAATCATCAAAATAATTTAAAAGGAATGTCAGCACAACAAACACATGAGACGGTCAGGACATAGTGAATGGGGAAGAATTTGTTTCGTGCAATATCTCTTGTATTCATTATCACTCAAGAGGATCTCGGGTGCGATGAAGAGAAAGTCTTGCAATATAACATCCACAAGGGAAACCATGAGCTGATTATTAAGAAATGAATTTGATAGGCATGATTCCTTCGACGAAAGATAATCTTTGAAATGATCAACTTTGTAATTCCATGAATTTATGAGAGAAATTATATTCCAAACCCGAGTTTGATGCAAGATATTTGCATGAAGACAAATCAACTGAAGAATATTCTTGAATCCAATCAGAAGTAAAATCCTTAAAATTTGAAAGATTACATCTGGAATACCAAACATATTTCAAAACGAAATTTGCATCAATTGAAACCATGGAAAGAGAAGGATTGTGCGAGAGAAACCAGATTTGTCTTAGTTCAGGGGGCTCACCAAAGTTGCGAGATCCTGACATAGCCATCAATGGAAGTTGAAGTGGCTCAACTTCCTGACAAGTCCCAAAACTTTTAAAGATTGTAAAATCACATTTTGAAGATTGTAACAGATCGTGCATGGTGTGAAGATAATTGTTACCATTGGTTTCAATAAAACCACTGCTCACCAGATGGCAACCATATTTGTCACTGATTTAACCGGATTTCTCAACTTCAACAACCAGATTACTCAAGTTGAAAGATTATTCTGATCACAATTCTGAAGATGTATGAATTGGAGAAATTTCATGAGAAAGCTTATTTGAAGAGTTGTCTTCATGCAAGAGAATAGATGATGAGGGATGGAGAGAGTACTCAATGATTTTATTGTTTTCATTTTCAGCATGGACAATCTCACCACCTTGTGGCGATTGAAAAATTAACTCATCAGATGAAGAACTTGAAGAGCATGAAGTATCTTTGTTCGAAGTATATTCATTGCAAATGGTAGAGCACAATGATAGTGAGATGAAGAGGAAGTTTCGATAAAAGCATCTTCTTTGACCAAATCACATTCTAGATCTAAATTAAAATCTTCATGAGAAACCAAAAGATTGGTTTATGCACTTGGGAATTCATCATCGCATACATCAACATAATCATCATCATTAGAATTACTGTTGCCAAAGATTATGGATTTAAACAAATTTATTTCATTAGATTCACTATCGAGATTAACAGATTTGATATCATCCAATAATGAGGAGACACCATCTTCACACGAAGGATTTTGAAAAATGTTGAAAGAATCCTCATCGTCCTACTCCTCTACCTATGTAATGTGACTAACTTGAACCTAATCACAATTTGGACCAGTAGCTTGAAAATTAAAAGAGTCTGAGCAGGGAAAATTTTAAGAATCGAATTTTATTTTAAAGTTTAAAAACCTTGGTAAATATCACTAGTACATAATATGCAATTTGTAAAATGTTTGAAAATGTTTTTGTAAGAGTATTCAAATTTCTAGTAATTTTATCTAGTATCTATATAGAATTTTGGAAATGTTTTAAGGTAAAACAATTTTATACTATAAAATTTCGGTGAATATTTTTTAGAAAAATGGAAATTAACAAATCTTTTTTTTGGAAAAAGCATGGAAAATGAGCCCACTTGCGAATATTAGCCCCTAAAATGTTCCCTCAGTGTGAGAAACTAGTTGGTGGAACAGACTACTCAAGAAGATCATGGTACAAAAATTCATGGCATGTAGATGATAGGGGATAACAAAAATCCAAATCATATTCGAGACTAGAGGAACAGTAACACCATCTTGCAGAATGGAGGAGTTAGTCTTCACCGTAGGCTTCATGAGCCATTATGGAATTTCCTCCATTGAATATGAATCTTGAAAAGAAGAATAAGAATGAGAAGATGGATAATGAATTTGATTTTTGAATTCACCAACTTTATGATCATCGCATTTAGGCACCCACATTGGGACTGGAAAAGGAGGAGGACAAGGAACAAAAGGAGTAATAGGTTCCTCCTCTAAAATTAGAGGTATCTCATGGTTTAAAAAAGTTGGGGAAGTAAAAACATCAGGAGGTTTAGATTCAAATTGATTCAAAGAAAGCTGAACCAAATGTTCAAACTTTTGCTTACAAAAATTATGATCCATATCTTCTTTAGGAAACCGATAACATAAGCGAACGGATGTATTAGCAAAAACCTCAATTGATTCATCAAGCTCCATTCTAAGTTGATTGATTATTTTGTGAACATCTCGGTAATCATACCAATCTAAATCTTGTGAAGATCCTTAGTAAATTGACTAAAAGAGTGAATGGAAGTGGATGGTAAGGTATGGCACCATCGATCAACACGAACTTCAAGAGAAAGGATGAAGAAAACACACATAACATATTCATCATTGATTTCAAGAGATTTACAAAACCTAAGAAAATCATTTATGTGTCTGGATAAAAACATATCACCCTTGCCATTAAACTTTAATTGAGACAAGGCATGAAACAAGTTTTGCAGAGATTAAAAGTTTACTAGGATGTAGGTTAGAAAAACACTTAAGGATTATGATTTGGCAGAGTTCCATTTAGGATAGGAGATTCAAAACAGACTCAATGGGAACAACATGTCATTTAGCCCTCCTTCTAGCACCATTTAGTTGACGGTGCTAGAAATTCGTCAACTAAGGGGGTCTCCCCAATGTGAAGTCCCAATTAGACCTCACACCGTTTTGAATAGGAGCCCCATGAGGGATATCAACTAAAATGCCATATATTCTTATAAGTTTTCCTTGGCTAAAACATTCAGCACAAAAGAGTTATGCACATGTAATATCAGATTATAAAATGAGTGTGCTTGGTGAGTGTTCAGTTGTATGCATGTCAAGATTTTTTTAGTGCAGAGGGAAAGGAAAGTGAGCCTCTAGGAGAGAGGTAATAGTACCACCATAGTAGAGAGACACACATAGAAGACATTTGTCTAACATCTAGTGGAATAGTCCACAAATATGTAATGGTCATTACAACCATTATAAACAAGAAATATATGTCTAACATCCAGCGAAATAGTCCACAAGGATGCAATAGTTATAGCAACCATTACAACACATTCGCAATTAGATAAGCACTAAAATAATGAAACTAGTTCAATTACTTTAGTACAGGTGAAAGCAAACATGAATCATAAATATTCACAAAAAAATCTTACAAATATTCAGAATCCATGCATGAAAATGTGTTGGCCATCAAGCTTCAAGTATTTAGTAAAGGTCACAAGACACATGTATACAACGAACCCCACTAGCCCCAATAGTGGAGCATTAGAGCCACTTCTTGCTCCCAAAAGAACTAACTTGTCTCTCTAATTCATTGCTGGAAGAGCCAAGGTTAAAAGTCCTTTTCTCATAGAATGAGTGTGTATATATAACCAATGGGGTGATGTTTCACCTCCCTTGCGACTCTTTGACTACCCTCATGACTGTTTGACTTTCTATGACTTTTCAAATTTACATGACTCTTCATATTTTGTACATGTTCTTTGGATTTCCACTTTACAATAAATTTTCAAATATGAAATTACATAATCCATGAGAATGATGTGGTATATGACGACTCATGACATGACATGGCATGATACTATTGAAAAGGACTTCTTGATGAGATGGCAATGTTGAGCCATTCCTTTGTCTTCAACAATAGATGTGCAATGCTTCACATTCATGAGAGATATGCTTTGTTTTTCATATTCATCCTCCAAAGGGTTGTGAATCAGATGGAGTCTTCATGCGGTCTTGATCTTTGATCTTTTGTTGTAATCTAGTGTTCCTTCGTCTTCTCGCCTGATTATCATATTATCTCTTCAACTCTATATGTGTCTTCTAGCATGTCGTCCTCCTCCATCTCCTTATTCATCATCTTTCCATAACATGATAGATTTCATGCATCTACAATCCACTCATGACAAGATGACATTAGTCTAATAAACCCCTTGTCTAAGATGTTGCATGATGATCCACTGACTAAGAAGGAACCAGGTTGCAGGTTGAGGGAGAGGCTCAGTGACTGTACAATTGCAGAGATTAATCAGTCAAGGTTTAGGCTTGAGCCTTAAGACTACACAATGCACAGTCTAGGCTTGGGCCGAGCAAAAATATTTCATAGTTGGGGAGCTCAGGGAGCCAGGCTAAGGGCTTGAACACTATTTTTCTCCATTACACAGTTCTGGAAGATAAAGGAGCCCAGGTGATTGCACAATTATGAAGTTCAATAGCTTAGGGATAACGCTTAAGTCTTGAGACTGCACAATAGCAGTTTAGGCTAGACCGTGCAAGCAAATTGCGTAATTCAGGTTAGAATGTGTAGACTGATTGCATAGCGTTGAGGTTGAGTGAGTTAGGTTGCAGGATTTTGTACTGTTTTTATCAATTGTGCAGTTTGGTAGGTAGAGAAGACTTGGTGATTATGCAATTACACAGTTCAAGAGCTTAGGTTTTGGGCTTGAGCTCAAAGAATGCATAATGCGTAGTTGGGGCTAGGATGGAGGGTTGAATTGCGTAATTTTGGAGGCCAAGGCGCAATATTGAGCACTAAAACTGCGTAGTGCGCAGTATTGGAAGGTAGGAACTACGCATTACATAGTGTCAATAGGCAGGGTTGTAGCTTGAGGGATGGGACTATGCAATGCGCATTTTAAGAAGGCCAGATGAGGCTAGGTTGCTAGGAATTTTCTGAAACATGGCTAAGTGTGGGAGCAATGAAATTGATGTGAATAGTTATAGGATTTGGCTGTGATCACACAATTAGAGTGCTTGATGACATAACATAGAGCATCCATAACACATTAACAACATACTTCCCTTAGTGCGACAAACTTTACGATAATTGTGGCACTAAAAATACACTTTGCGATGACCGTAACGACAATTATGCAACAATGCTTAAAACTTAGGAAATGAGTGCGATGATAGTTTAAATGTTAAGATCATCTCATTTACACTAGGAGAACCTCTGGAAATTGCCAAAACAAGCTTATGTACATTGTGCGACACTTAACGTGCTAGGATATGACAAGTTCTAAAGTGTGAATGACACTTGCGATATGCGAATGACAATGAAAGAAACACATGCCAAAGAAAATATAACAAGAAAATGATAGTAATTAGATTGAAATAAAGCAAAAGCAGAAACCAAAAACATGAAAATGAAACTCGCGGAAACAAAGGTGCATGAAAGCTACAATTTGCAAAACTCACCGAAATAGAACTACAAACATAGATAGAAGTGAGAAATTGTCGATGTCAGTGCACATTGATTGTTGACATGGATTAGACATTGCATAGGCATAGTCTTGATGGACCGTACTATGTTTGTTCAAGCTTGCATAAAACAATGTTCTCATAAACTTGTTGCAGATTGAGCATGTGTGAGAAAGTACCCTTGACACTTCCAATCCATGAAGGGAGCTCAAAAAGCATCAACTAACTATGAAGTGACTACGGAATGACCGATCGCAAGATTTGCAGTAGGCTCCAAAATTCGAGTGTAGGAAATATTTTGGAGGGTGTTTGTCACAATGACAATATAATGGTTTGTCAAGTGTAATACGAATAAGTATAAGTAGATATAACTCTAGATTGAGTCAATACGTATTATATATATATATATATATAATATATATATATATATAAATATATATATATATATATCTAATTTACATATATACGAAATTACTTGTTGCTTTATTCATGTTAATTAGACAATGTTCTCTGATATGATTTTTCTAGATTTCTATATAGACATAGAAGCATTTTCCAAATAATCCTACATGGGAAAAGGGTTGTATTACGAGATGTGATAAAAGGAGTACCGTCAAGGAGAGGATGTCTAGGTTGTATATTCCCACCTACTAACATCTCTTCCATGTAATGGGTTGAAAAACATATGTTTTAATGTTTTTTCCTAGAGGTTACATGTTGACATAAGGGTGGGTCATTGATTCAATCACATATAAGGTCTTATTGAGGGGCACATAATAAAGTGTTAATCCTTATTTCTTGGTGACCATTAGTCTCTCACTGGTGGTGAATGAGTTGGGTTAGTTACGTCCCAACCATGGAATCATCCCACATCATTGAAAAATGGTACTAGAGGGCATGAAAGAACATGGCACCCTTTGTACATATCGATACATAGTACATGAAGGGCATGTAGGAGAATGATACCCTTGGTAACATGCACTTGAATATTTGTAGAGCTTATGTCTATCTCTTTATGCAAGACACTTAAAGAATTATATAGGTTATGTCTATCTCTTAGTGTGAAATGCTTGACAACTCTAAAGTAACTTGGTCTCATTGTTGGTGTTGACTTATAATAAATTAATGTATATATGAATACTTTGGGAGAAAAGTATCCTTCAACATATGCACTTTATTTTGGGATGAAAAATTGAATGAATTGCATTTGAAATTTCACTAATCACATGCAATTATGCACATGTTAGTAAAAAGGTAAATACAAATGATTTTATAATGGGAATTGAAAATGAATATAGAAGGATCTGACTTAAATGGAAAGAAAGATAATTTTGTTTAAATAGAAAAAAATAATTCCATGTACAACCTCTCAATGAGGAAAAACTTAAAGAGATATAGGGAACATCTAAGAGTAAAAATAGAAGAAGAGGTTAGGATGTGATGAATAATCTCTATTCTTCATTTGAAATAAACAATTTGTTGTGAATGGAGTGACACATGGATGGTTGAATAATATTCATTTAGTAATTAAAAAATAAGTATTTTGCATAAGAAGGACAAATGGCATGAGCCTCAAATGATATATAAGGAAGAAGGATTTGGCTTTAACACTCACTCTTTTGCACCTTACTGTGTGTCACAATGCCTATTTTTTTCGTTTATGAGATTGGTATTGAGTTTGGTGCCAAGAATGTGCTAGTACCATGAAGGTGAGGACCTCGAGACTATGGAGGAGCCACACATTCAAAATGCTACTTTTCTACCCCTCTCATACAACCCATCACAACTCCATCGTCCTTAAGAGTACCCATTTGGGAATTGGTAGGGTGGTCAATTGGCAAGAAAATTATATATGGAAAAGGCGAATTGGAGCTATTTGTAGGAAAAAAATTATAATTAAAGAATAATCATGGAAATATATTTTATGGCCATCAAAACTATTTATTGAATTTTGGAAAATTCAATTTATAGATAAGATTTGGGTTTTTAATTTTTAGAAAATTTGTGAATTAAATCTTGCATGGGAGAAGTATAGAATTATAATGGAGTTAGACTATAATTTTCCAATTGTTTATGAGTACCTAAATGAATATGTTTAGGCACTTTCTCAAACTTTTTTCTATAAAACAAAGACATGTGCACTTGGTTTAAAGAGCAATATGACATATAAATAGGAATATGAACCTTTCCTTCATAAAAAGCACATTTACTCCTATAAAATGTCTTCTTGACTTGAAATATTTAATTTGAGGGGATTTTTTAAAGGTGTGAATATTTTGGGTATTGTCACTATATGACTAAGGAGGTAATATATGTTTTCTTAGGTAATGTTTTATTCTGTTTTGTTCTTAATTGATTGGAATTTTGATCTCGAAGGAACCCAACAATGAGAAAACCTTCACAATTTTCTTTTTTGGGGTCTTGTTGACAGCGTTGGACCCACCAACATGTCAAGGGATCTCCTCGGTGAGAAGTCCCAATTAGACCTCAAACCGTTTGGTGTAGGAGTCCTAGCAGTGGGTCGTATGGTAATACCTTGACCGCGTTTTCACACAAAGGCAAGTAAGATAACTCTGTTGGTAGCAAGGGTGTGACAACTACAGTGAGCCAACGAAGGTGCATGAGAGGTTCTAAACACGGGGGTTGAGATGAGTGCACCCCTTGGAAACATGTGATAACACACAATTAAAAAGGGAACACACGAGCAAAGATACATCACAACATGGAAGGAAAGTTAGCAAGCAATCCAAAGTGATGGTTAAACCAATAGCACATTTCAGAAAGATTCATACATACATACACAGATAGCTATACATGCATGTGTAAGAAAACCAATACATATATCATTTAGAGTAAACCAGATAGCATAGAAAACAATACAATATATGCATGAAACATGTTGGCTCTTGTTATATTAAGAAGTGTAAGTTCCAGTCATACAATACATCTGTGTCCAACCACTAGTTCCGATAGTGGAACGTAATTATAGCCACAATCGCCTGCTCCCCCAAAGAGATGTACTAGCTCTGCACAGTGGAGAAGCCAAGGCTTGTTACAATACTATCCAAGCTCTCTCCAACATAGCCTTATCGAAAGCTTGGCTGACCAAAAGCCCATACAATGAGTTATGAGGGACTATTTATAGCAAAGGGTCGGGTGACCCTTGACATTCCCCTTTCTGACAGTTTAACTACCCTCACGACTTTTCATCTACTTTATGACTCTTACATCCAATTATGGACACTTGACTTACACTTGACATGATGTTACATTACAATGCACATGTACCATGTGAGACAAAATGACTTGAGCAAGCCATGCTAGACATCGCTTTGACTTAGACAACCATGGAATTCCAACTCCTCAACATCCTCGCGATGATCAACAGTAACATACTAATGCCAAGATAGGTAATCCTTGATGGTGTTCGTGTGCTCCAAGGTGACATCTTTATGGAACCCAACTCTTTCCTCCATAGCATCCGAGTACAATTCTTGGGCTCCTCTGTCCAACTCGTCTGTAAGCATGCACATCATTGTCTTCAATACGGTTGGACCAACAACATACTTGTGCATGATGTCTGCACTGATGGGCAAGTCTGGGCTGGTAGCGATGCGCATCAACTCGTCAAAGTACGAGTCAAGCTCTAGTTAGACCTGTGCCTTTGTCTTCGCCTGAATGAGAGTCCCAATAGATGGGATCGCATCTGCGCACACCACAACATCCATACTTTTGAATGCATGTGCATGGGAAGCCTATATACTAGTGATGAGCTACGAGAGCTCTTCATAGTTAAGGATCTAACTCTGGATACATGCCTTTAGCTCGACTGCACTGACCTTCATCATCTTAGGAAAGTGAAGTGGGGCTCCCTTTTATCTCATCGTCCATGCTTGCATGTAATTAACAACAACATGCAAGTTCGTTAAGATATGTGCTCTTCCAACACATCGTTGTTGCCATCCATTGAGATGGACAAATTCCTTATGCACGGTGCCAAACTTGGAGTACAACGCTCGCATAAATGTGTCAAGGGAAAATACTTCATCTAGTATATCCTGCTTCAATTCATCTCGGGCAAATGTTGTCACCAACTCTCCTCCTTGCTTGGCCGTCTAAAGTTCTTTAGCTATTCGCTCATTCTCAGCTCTCAGGAAATGAACACTTGAGCTAGTGGCTTCAGCATACACTCTAGTTGCATTGTCCAAGGCTGTTGGACGTTTGCACACGTCAGAAACGATCACTCGTTCCTCAAATTGCACAGGAGATGTGTGATCATCCGGAGTCGACACTCTATGAGACTGCAAAACTCAATGTTGAGACTCGTCAAATAAGATGTTGTGCATTTCTTCTTCTAGCTAATCTCCGAGGATCTCGTTCCATCCTCGGTCGCTTGAGACTTGCTCATCATCTGGATGCGATGAAGTAGGTAAGTTGACCTCTTGGTGATGAGGCATAAGGTCGATATCCTGTTCTAATTCCCATTTCTCCATATCTGTATCCAACAATTGAAGTTCTTTCTCTATCTCACGACTGAAGTCCTATTCCTGTGATGGTTCACCTTGTTTACCTGATGCTAGTTGTTTTGATGAATCCACTACTTGCACGGGCACTATTTAATCTATTTTCACATGTTGCGCCCCCTGTTGTACCTGTTGCTACTATGCTTCCCTCTCCTATTTGCACAACTCTTGTTCCTTCTGGAGATGCTCCTTCAACTCATGCAACTCCTTCACTACTTCCCCATTCTTCCTTTCTCCCTTTGCCTTTGCGCGGTTTGCTTGTTGTGTTGTTGCCTCTTCGCCTCTATAGCCATAGTTGATTTCTCTACCAATGGATATTCTCGGAACTTGTAGCTTTTCGCCTCCTCCATGCGATTGAAAATCTTCCCCTTTCCATTGTCGTGCACTGGTATGCTTACATTTGTTGTTACTACTGTTGGTGCTGGTGCTCTCCAAGATGCTGCTTCACGTTGCTTCGCTAACCACTCCACAACGAAGCCAACTGGTTCATTGCGTCTAGAGGAGTTGTAATAGTATATCCATGGGTCCTCCTCCACCCAATGATATTCCCCGTGGATCTCGTTGAAAAATACTCTCATGTAGTGATCTTTCACAATACGATGTGGGTTATACATATTGTAACTTCAGAGGTTGAATGGATACTTCTTCATCAGTTCTGCCTCAACATCTGCTTGCTTTAAACTATGGATTGTATAACCCAATCCACAACGGAAGAGTGGGCCAAGGTGCCTTCTTCTTCTGGTGTCGTCTAGTTGTCAATCTCGTCGAGATGTGATATGCTACTTCATGCATGATGAGTATGTCCAAGGAAAAATTTGGTAAAACATGTGGAGGCTTCTCTGCGTTGAACATTCATATGGAGGTGTTGGACGGTGAGGCATACCAATCAACAATATCTATTAGTGCCTCCATTGCTTCCTTCGACATGTAGGGTGGATCCTGTTCGAATATCATCTTGTAGACTGAGGTGACAAAATGATTGGAAAATCATGTGATTACTCCTCTGAAGCTACATTTAGACAATAACTTATAATATGTGTTCACAACAGTCTTTGCTGGTGACCATGCCCACTCCAAGCCCGAGAATGCCTATCGGTCACAGATTGCATCTAAGATGTAGGTGAACATGTAGATCTACGCTTGCATGCCTATGGGTGACTGTCAAGCCTTCGTTACATGTTCCTTCAGTTGATGAGCCAACATGCCAGACTAGTTATATGGTTTACCCTCTCTAGCCAGTTGGTCCAGCGCAATCACCCAACTCTATGGGAAGGTTTTCGTGGTTTCTTGACCACATAGTCGACATGAAAATATGACCAAGTATTGATACACCTTCTGCAATATCTTCTTCTTATAGATCTCGTTGGGTGTCATCCTGAATCTAGTCGACTCCTTTACCAAGTTCTTCATAATGTCTCTGGAGTTGGCACTGTTGCTGGGTAAGCAGAAAGGAGTCTCCATGATAGTCACAGGCTTCAACATCTGATACATCTCATTATAATCCTATGCCCAGAAGGTGGCAAGCTTTGTACCGTTGACACTACTTAGATTCATGGTCTCGGGATCAGTGTGTGAGATGATCCAGTGTATCATGTCTGCGCATGGGAACGTGAGATATCTACATGCAATCCGGTACAAGCTAGACTTGTGGATGTTCACATACACCTGACGATCTTCGAGGTATTCTACAAAAGTGCCTGCAAATGCTTCATTGACCTCTTTCCATTTTAGGTTGATGTCCTTGTTTAGAAATAACTTGGTATTTTCATAATTTGGTAGACATGTAGACACCTGCTCAACTGTTGCTCTAGTTGCACTTCCGTTGATGTCCTTTGATCCTTCTCTTTTGGAGGCGATTGATCCTGTACTGCTAAGAGGTGGATGAACACCTGAAATATCTGGAGACAAAGCAACATGCATGGCAAGAAACCTATCAGTGAAAATCAAAGAAAATTAAGGGAATGACTTAACACATACTTGGGGAATGATAGGCGAAGATTGCGTAATTTCTTCTGGGAGGCTGAGTGACTGGTTGCCAGAACTGTGAAAAAGATAGTCTGGGCTATCTGGGAGGCAAGATTGGTTGCTGGATTTGCGCAATGTGCAATCCAGGGTGGCTGCTGACTGCTGGGATTGCGCAATTCCAGCTGGCAATGACTGCAAGCTTAGGGACTACATTGCACAATTTTTTGGGCTAGCAGTCATTGTCCCTCAAAAATGCGCAAAACAGTCTTGGAGGAAAATGTTTGGGCAAAAATGCACATTTCTGGAGAGGAAGACAAAGCCTTCCTTCTCTAGATTGCACAATGTTGTATGGGAGGCAGAGTTTGGGCCAAGGCTGCCCAGACCCGCTGATAGGAAACTAAAATCAAATCTGAAAGTAAATGCATGGCAACACTAAGTGAAAGTAGAAGTGATTGATCGTTCATGCAAATATTGAATGAAAGATTCAGTTAACAGATCAACATGCATGTGGGTGAAGCGAGTCGCTGAATCAACGACCGTTCATGCAAAACAATTTCATCCATGTGACAATAGTGAGATAGCAACGAAAACTGAAATGGTGCTAACACACACTAGTATGCATGTAAATGACAACAAGCATTCAAAGAAATCAAGCAAACAACACTCACACAAGGGAAAACATAAAAAGCAACAGAAATGTTGAAAAAGGCAAGTTGAGACCACCTACTCATGAATAACTGAGCTGGATGTGTCGAAGAGTCCTGGATGTGCTGTGGGATGTTAAAGCTCCAAGATCGATATGAAAGAATGATCTATGATGCATTGAATAAATAAGTTTGAGCTCATGACATGCATGCAATAAGTCTAAGAGAAAACGAAACTTGGAGGAAAGTTTCTAAAATGAACTTTGCATGTAACCTTCGGCTGCTAAAAATAACTCCCTAAATCATGGGATGCTTTTTGCATGTTGCCTTTTGCTATTCCAGGAAAAATCAAGCCATGCATGCAAGTCAAGTTTCCTTGGTCCCAGGTGGAACTGGTCAACCCAACTGCTCATGCATGAGGCTGCTCAACTGCTGGGAGAAAATGCGCATTTCTGGATGAGCGCTGCGTTGGCTGCCCGGGAGATTTGCATAATTTCTGGGCAGAGTAGTTGATTGCTGCCCAGGATTGCGTAATTCCTAGGCTAAGCACGCATGCAAGGAAGTATTTCGTAGTTTTCTGGGTGAAGCCTAATTGGCAAGATTGCATAATCTTGTAGCCTACTCGGCTGCAAGACAGAATTGTGCAATTTCTGGAGGGAAGGCTAGTTGCCATCCAGAACTGCGCAATTTATTGGGGGAGCTGCTCAACTTGCAGCTGGACCAAGTCCAGGTGATCAACTTGTGAGGGGAATGCATCAAGCTTTGATCAACATGCTATATTTGTGCAATAAAACACTGAAGCTTGTGTACATGATGAAGAAAGACAAGGTGCTGTGAAAGGTTGGTAGGGAGGCTCCAAAATGAAGCTAAGGAAAAAATTTGGAGGGTGGTTGTAGTTGCTACAACAGGTCCTAAATTTACCTAGCTAAAGAAAGTTATTAATTTCTATAGGTCCAAATAATGTTTATATGCATTTCATTGTTATGGTGTAACTTATTACCATGTTTTGATGCATATGAAATAGATGTAATTGAGCGAATACATATTGTTGAATCCCTTTAAAACCTTTTCTTAATACTCCAAATTGTTTTGTTGCTAATGATGATATAGAATGTTGATTAGGTTTGAAAGACAAAGACTTTTTTATGCATTGATAATTTCATTTTGTTCATATGAATTAACCCTACAAGGAGGAAACTTTGAATAAAGGGAAATTTACAAGAAAAGTGTTGGAAAAAGTACCTTTTCAACAATTCTACAAAGAACTGTAATTGAAACTTTACATGTGATTTGTGCTTGAACGAAATTAATTGAGTGATCCATTTATAACAATTTGGGTTGGTTATATATGCCATTTGAGGGAAGATATGCTATATTACTCTTATTGAGGAATATTTTGAGCCATTTAAAGCTTAATAGAGTATTAATCATTGTGGATTGAAGATTCCATGTAAAGGTCGATTTTTGGTATTATTGTTGCCAAGGACAATTATGAGTCATTGAATCATTAGTAAAGGAATACTCATTGCACTATAAGTATGTGCCTTGATTAATTTGGTATTTGAGATAGGTTTTATAAATTATATTCTTTTTGTTTTGTGGTTACTAAAATATTACAAGTGATAGTACCACATATTTAAAATTATGTAGAACACACATAATATCATAATAGAAAAGAAGTGATTATAGTATCTATTTAAAAATGGAAAAATAAATATTTCCTCTTTCATAAGTTGCATTCTTTGTTTTTTTGTTAATGTCATGAATGGGAATTGCATAAGGTATCAGAGTGGGATCACACATGATAGGGCCTATGGACTTGCATGCTTAGTAAGATATATTCATTGAATTATTAATTCAACTTGATTATAATTTTTGTTTTTTAAGTTTGTTAAAAGTTGAAGAAAATTATGTCCATCCATGCAATGGTAAGGAGATGGGTCATTAAGGCACAATAATATTAATGGTGAAGGAGAACTAGGAAAAGTTAAGTTTCCAAAATTTTGGGACTCTACTATTGGAGAAGCAACAAAAGCATGGCTTGAGAATATGGTCATGTGTTTTGCACTAAGAGATTATACTCTAATTCTAAGATGTGTGTCAGTGTATTCTATCTAAAAGGAAGTGCACTATTGTGGTGGGAGACCTTATCACCACAATTAGATATGGGTATATATGATATATCATGGGAATTATTTTATGAGAATCTTAGAGAATGTGACCTCTTCGAGGAGTCTGTTAAAAGGTATTTGAATGAGTTCAACACCTTAAGATAGGGCAATAGGTGAGTGTCAGATTACAAGACCAAAATTATGGATATTTTTAGGTATTCACCATATGTAAATATACAAAGGTTTTTGATCAATAAGCTTATCTATAAGCTAATTTATAACCTTGAATCACATTTTCATACATTAATGCCATGTACTTTGCATTAGGAAGTTTAGAGGGATATCATAGATAAGGAAGAACTCATGGGAGGTAGTTAGTTGAGATAACTTGTCCCTTCAAGTTTAGGAGGATAGAGATAGAGTTCTCAATCAATGAGCACATATAGATCAATGTAAAGGGAAAAGTATGTGTTAAGAGGCCATGTGATAGATACTCCGAGACATTAATAAAGAGTTTAGAGGCCATAATACAAGTCATTGATGTAGCAAGGCGGTGTTAGACCATAGTATACTTAAAATAGTAGTTTGTTTACATCTACACAGTTTGGGAATAAGAGATAACCTCTTAAAAAGGGTTGTAGTACATGTGGAGAAATGCATTTTCAAGGGGATTTCCCACATGTAGTGAGAGGTGCTAGTCAAGGGTAGAGCTAAACCATTGTTGGTGATTTAGGTAAATCCCACAAGATTGATGCAATAGTCAACAATTGTTAGGATGAGCGTTGGTTGTTATCGTTGAAGACAATAACTAACATTAATGGTAGATGACTTTCATATTAATATATGGAGGAGCAACATAATTGTTTTTTATCTCATATGATTCATTATCTAGATGTGTAATCATAGAAAATTAGTCAATTTTTTTTAACTATGTCAAAATGGATTTTGGTGTTAAACAAGGGGTTAGATAATTAGTTAAGAATTAGTAAGTCAATATTGGGGTAAGTGATACCCAATTGTCATTGTACATTTCCACTTTAAGATCCTATGACATGATAATGTGTGTGGATTGGTCATAGGCCCATGAGACAATGTTAGATTTTAAGGGTTGAATTCTTTACTTTATAGATGACTTCAAACAACACAAAAAAATGTGAATGATAATAGACCAATGTTTTTATGATATATTTCAACGATGAAACTGAAGAAAATTATTAGGAAGGGTTGCAAGTTGTATGTTGTGACAACTATGGACAAGAAATAAGATACAATGAACATAGTTCAACATCCTATATTATCAATTTTTTCTATCATGTTTACATAAGAGTTACCTAGGATATTGATTAAGAAGGAGTTGTATTTCATGATTGAACTCAAACCAAGAAATAAGCCTATGTCAAAGTCTCCTTATTTGAATGAAAACCTTGGATTTGTAATAATTGTAGATATAACTCCAAAAATGGTTAGATTTGGGATTTATTCATTCTATTAAATGACCATGGAGAGTGCCATGGATCTTTCTAAAGAAGAAGGATAAATAATTGAGCCTTTGTATAGACTATCAATAGTTGAATAACGCAACCATGAGAAATCAATATCCATTACCTAGGATTGACGATCTATTTTAACAAATGAAAGGAGAAATTGTATTTTCGAAGATTGATTTGAGATTAGGATATCATTAGTTGAGAATTAGAGAAGAATAGATCCCTAAGACGATATTTAAAACATGTTTTGGTTATTATGTGTTTTCTTTGGTTCCATTTGGTTATAAAATGTGCTAGTTGTGTTCGTGAGTTTGATGGATTGTTTTGACAATATAATGATAATCTTATGCATGTATTTTTAGATGATATTTTGATATTTTAAAGACACTAAAGGAGAAATAATATCATTTCAGGATAGTATTGAAACATATTACACAACATAAGTTGTATTCTAAACTCTCTAATAGTTGTCTCTTTGAATCAAATATTCATTATTTTGTTCACATAATTTTCAAGGAAGGAATTGTTGTGGATCTAACAAAGATAAATTGTATTACGGAAACACCAGAACCTACAAACATACACGAAGTACATAATTTTATGGGCTTAGCTAATTATTATAATACATTTCTAGAAGATTTTTAATCTTATCACATAATTACAAAAGCAAAATAGGAAATTTATATGGATATAGTAATGTCAACAAGCTTAAATAGTTTCTTATGACAACTCCCATATTGAAGATAACAAATATAGATAAGAATTTTCTAGATTGTATTGATGCTTTAAAAGAATGATTAGGCATAATCCTATTACAAGAAGGTAGGGTGTTTTCCTAAACTTAAAGAAAATTAAGAGCATGACTTAGATCATTTTCTTGAATTTTGAAAATCTTCATGGAATAGAAAGTTAGGTTTGGGTGATGATGAAAGTGCAAAGCATCACCTAATAATTGTTAAGCTTTGTTGATCTATAATTAATTATTTACTCAATTAGTAGTTGAAAGGTCTTGTCTAACACAAGTGGCATATTAAAACTTTTGAATCTTACATAAGCTTGTGAAGTCATCATGACAAAATTTTGAATCCCAATTTACTTAAATAGGTTTTATACATTATTTTCTTCATTAAAAATCTTAGTTGTTAAGTTTTGTATAATCAAAGTGAGCAATAATCTTTGTTATTGTATTTTTCAGTGACAAACATTACTTGCATTATTTGGGCCATAAATTATCTTCATTGTGGGTCGAGTTGAGCACTTTTGACATTTTTTAGATATTGATCAAAGTGATTCAAGTATATGAAAAATATTCCTTATATTTGTTTCGATGATGTTTTTGTTTTTGTTTTTTTGTTTGTTTGTTTGTTTTGTTTTGTTTTTGTTTGTTTGTTTGTTTGTTTTTTTGTTTTTTTTCTTGTTTTTTGTTTTTTGTTTTTTTGTTTTTTGTTTTTGTTTGTTTGTTTGTTTGTTTGTTTGTTTGTTTTTGTTTTGTTTTGTTTGTTTTTGTTTTGTTTTGTTTTTTGTTTTGTTTTGTTTTTTGTTTTGATTTGTTTTGTTTTTTTTTTTTTAATGTTGTGGTTCACGGACACCCTGGTCAATGGGTGTCGCTACGTCCATGGAAAAATTTGGGCTGATCGACATTTTGTTTTTTGTTTTTTTGTTTTGTTTTTTTTAACGTTGTGGTTCACAGACACCCTGGTCAACGGGTGTTGCTACGTCCATGGAAAAATTTGGGCTGATCGACCTCGAAGGGAATCTAGCCCCCAGGCCCACTAGCAATGCCTGACCCCAAGGGCTTCGAGGAGATTGGACCCTGTGACCTCCCAATAGCAAGGCACTGATTTTGACCAACTGAGATAACCCTTGGGGTTTAATGTTTTCAACTGTTATATACATTTCAGAGAGATTTTATCTCCTATATTAGCTCAAAAACTCTATAATGTTATTAATGAATGAATTGAACTAGGTTTGTATCAACAAGGAATTTCATGAAGTTAGTAATTTTATTTTCAATTTTAATCTAGAAAACATGCCTCCCAAATATTAAACTAAGGGAAAAATCCAATTACTAAGCCTATGGAACAAATTGATAATGACATGGAGATTACATAAAAATATTATACACCAATCATCCAATTGGATAGACAAGAAATTAAGGAAGTGCATTTTATCTTTAAATACATCAAGGCTTGCATTAGTCCTTAATTCCTTTCTCATGCTCGGAGAGACCTATAGAAAATTTCAAGAAGAAGATCATCTTTACATAGTTTCCCGAGGTGATACTTCCATGAGATATGTGGATGTTGGAAGGGCTAGTTGACTCAGTTAATTATCGATTATCAAGTCATAGGTAAGTCGATCAACCACACAAGTCGAATTGACTAACTAAGATGAAATGTAAGTCGATAAACCACACAAGTCAAGTTGAATGACCAAGTTAGTTAGACTATTATAACTACCTCAAAACTAAAAATTATGATATAAATAGTCTATAAATGTAACAAAAAGAGTATATATTACAAGGAATTGTTTTAAGAGTTGCGATATATAAGTAAAGTACTTATTTATTGGTTTTTCACCGCTTCATACACACACACACACACACACACACACACATACACACACATATACTATATGTTGCTCTATTGGTGTACTACTAGTGACTTCTCACTTATCGTCATATTACAACATTGGGTCCATTGTTGATAGTACCTAAACTTGGGTATGAGCGAAGTATGCATACATAGATGATGAGTTTGTAAATATTATATAAAGAATTATGTGAGGATAAATTGATTGATGCTATAGAAAGAAGATCAAATTTCATCATTAATACCCATGAGATATTTTTGGAAGCCATCATGGATGAAATCATTTGATGCATCAATTGTGATTTTAATGAATTGATGGACAAATGATAAAAAATTAATACAAATTACCAACAGGTCCTAAAAAAACTTATATGAGTGGTTTGAGAAGACTCGTAATGGTTATTATGAAGAAAAAACACTAGAAGAAAGATTTTTAGTTGATAAAATAAAGGAACGGTTTCACGATGATTTCTTGTGCTAATACTATCTCTTTTGCATATTTTTATTATTATAAAAGGAACTAATCATATACTCAAGTATCAACCACCTCTAAATGCTTCACCTTAAAACATTGATTGGCACTAGAGGCAAAACAATTGGAAAAATATTTTAGAATACAGCTAGAAAGATACACAGGACACTTGGTATTATTTATTAAACAAATTAATTCAATAACCATGATTTGCCTCGTAAACATCGAGTAAGTTGGGACCAGTGATGCGGGTGGGGGGTTATTGGTTCATGAGATGCCTTAATCGGAGTTGAAATAATCATCTACATTGGAGAAAATAATGCTAGCGTCAAGGAGGGAGTTGATTGAAAGAGAGTATACATTAGATGAAGAATCAAAATGAAATACTTGTTAGGTAGTTTATATGCTAAATTACGTTACAATAAATTATGAATTTAGGGCATAGGCTTATGCCATGCAAACACAATAGGTGCAAGACCATAGCCTACTCTGTCAAGAAATGAAAACCAAATGACTAAGTACTGAAAGAATTCTTCACTTGAATTGACATCTATAGGAATTGTAGTTATCATAGCCATTAGTCAAAATATTTCACTGTATCCCTAAGGTCAAATAGTTTATATAGTAGTTATTTGTTCACTTCTTTAAATATCAATATAAGTGGGAAAATCTATAACACACTATTGAATCAAGTGCCAAATAGAGAATTAAAGCAATGAATCTAAGACAACTATTAAATAATAAATCAATGAACTAATGAAAACAAGGCAACATATATCCAAGAGAGGCAGGTTCTACCTAACTTGGAACATGTGGTAAAGATGAGTACAAGGCTAGGAAATAAATGATAATACCATTTACAAGAACAACAATTTATATTATCATCGATAAGTCAAAATTCAAGGAATTACAATATTAATGTTCATTAGTTCCTTCACTTGTCTCCTCCTTCTAGTATAACCATGTCTTCTTATTATATTGATTACAATGTACAAAAAGGAGTGATCTAAGAGATTTACCCAATACCCCTTTATGTGGATCTCAACTAAATTGCATTAAATATAGAGACAAAGGATAACACTATTGCATCAAGTTGTTGGGGATAAAACAAAGAATATGATCTTAATTTCCATATTTCAGAATTTAATGACATGGAATGCATGAAACTCTTCTCCTTGTTGGAATCATTGTTGAATCATTGTAGAAAGCTCTTGTTTTGAGCATGCCATTGACTTTTGCATTGACTAAAGGTTAGTGCTATCTTGATGCAATCTGCAATTGATTTAGGAGGAGCCACACTATCTCATGGACCCATGTGGCCAAATTTGTTTTGGAGTAGCACGCATGTGCCAATGTTCCATCTATTACCAGATATACATGATATAGTTATTGGAACAACTTATGGTAATTCTATCAATAAAAACATATCCAATTTATATATTCATAAAAAATAGGAAATCTCATAGATATTGAGAACATTTTACCTTCTATAACTATTTGGATTATTAGACGCCAAAGTCATGAGTAATATAGCGAAATGGATAATGAAATAGTGAATATGAAGCAATAAATAGGAAAAAGAGTTGTACTAATAGTGAAAAAATATGTTAAATTTGGAGCCCAACAAGATTTCACATTAAATGTTGTATAATAATGATCCGAATCGGATCCATAAACGACTGGACCGTGACTAAAACAGGTCGAACAAATCCTTGAAGAATCCAAAACACAGTCTAAAACACCCTGAACCAGTAGCCATGGCAGCCGGCGTGGAACGATGAGGACCTCAGTCAAAGCGCGTTGACCGAGGTCCATGGAGACTGCGCAGGAGGTCAAAATAGCCCCTGGGAGCCCTGGATTGGGAAAAGGAACTAGTTTTCGATAACGCGCATCGCTGGGAAAACAGGGCCAAAATGGTAGAGCTTAAGCGCTTGGTCACGTTGGGAGCTAGGGGACTGTGGGTGGAAAAAGGTAAAAAGTGCCAACGTACGACGGTGGGACCCACGGCCTGGAAACTGGCGGTTTGATCGAGACTCCCTTGAATGGTAAGCGGTTTTGGAGAAAGTGGCGCTATCACAATCAACGATCGACGAGTGGCAGCGGAGGAGAGAGAAAAACCACCGCGATTGCGCATTATTGGTCGAGCAAGTCAACCGCGCTCGACGTGCGAATGACGTTGGATCTAGAGGAGCCTAGATCAGATGGCTGAGATTGCGCCCGATAGACAGAGCGGAATTGACAGGGGATTAAGCTGTGCATTAAGAAGATTTGGAATCTGTTGACCACCACGGTGGAGAAAGCAACGAATTGACAAGCGGGCTGGTGCAGTTCTGATGGAGACATGTGGCTACTTCTTGAGCATTATGCTGACTTCGAATAGGGAATTCCAAGCACACAGGCGACAAGCAAATCGACGTAGGAAGGAGAGGAAATGAAAAGACACAGAGGTCGAATGGCTAAAGCCATGAGCAAGGACAGTGAACGAGAGATCAGAAGAGAGATTCAGATCAAGGAGTCCAAGCGACCAAGAGAGACAGTGAACAGTGAACCCTGAGAGGAGGACTGAGCACAGAGAGCAGTAAAGCCAAGCAGAGGAGATAGAGGGCCGAGCTAACCACAGGTAGCATCAAGCACCCAAGATCTTGAAAAATCAAGCCTTCCCATAGAGGAATCTGTCCAGATTGAGCATCACAGTTGGCTCTTTCCATTGTAGATCGAAAGTCGCAGGGTAGGTAGGAAGAATAAGAGTCTGTGTACTCCAAGTGGCTTGCGGAATCCAAGAACCACCCTGCCAAGCAAAATCTGCTTCAGGAGGACTCGTATTGATTCCCTGCATTTGTAATTCTTTGTTTAAAGACAAATAAAACAAGGCCACCACTGAAGTTGGACCGGAGACGTAGCCCTAGAGACTAGGGTAAACTCCTTATTAAAAACAGTTTGTGTCTTGTATTGCTTACTGTATTTCTCTGCTGTCTTTCCATTCAAAATGTTTGTGTATTGGCAATCTGATTGGTCCGTTGTTTCAATCACACAGAACACACACCAGCACATGAGTCTGTAATACCTTTGTTTATTAAATCTTCCACTGAGGTCACTCATAGGGTGAGAATCAGATCAAGTGGTATCAGAGCTCTAGGCTGTAAGGTTAGACAAGCTTGTGTTGGTTTAGCTGTGAATGATCAATAGATCAAAGCTCAAATTAGGAGAAGGAGAGTTGGTGGAAACTAATCCTGAAATTGGGAGAGTCTATTCTTGGAAGACAATGTTAGAAGAAGGTTCTACAGGGCCAGACCCCCAGTTCGTAGAAAGTTTCCTAGCTATGAAGTCTATGGTAGAAGAAATGTATAGAAACTTTAGAAATCAGGAGGATGAAGATTCATCAGGCTCTAAACAAGATAAAGAAGAAGATGAATCTCATTCTCATGACCACTCTAAAGGAAAGGGAAAAGAGGAAAGCTTTCCTACACCTCCTAGTAGCCCTGTGCATAACAAGAAGGCATCCTTGATTAAATTGGATGTCAAATTTGATTTGCCTATATATGATGGAGAGCTAAATGCTGAAAAGTTGGACAATTGGATTAGACAAATTGATGTGTATTGTAGGGTACAAAACATAGACTCAAACAGGAGTAAGATCTAGCTAGCAAGCCTATGCCTGGGAGGCACTGCCTTGGTTTGGTGGGAAGGCAGAACCCAAGCTGATGTGAAGAAGCATGGTAAGACCATCTCTGTCTGGAGTGACTTTGTCTCTGCCATCAGAAAGCAGTTTTATCCATTGGCCTACATGCAACAAGCCATGATGAGTTGGCAAACTCTTCGCAGTTGAAAGGGCAAAGTGTGCAAGGGTATACTCAAGAATTCATAAAGGGAGCATGAGTCTAGGCATCTCATTAGCTCACCAAGACTTTTTTGAAGTACATTGGTGGTCTACACAGCTACATGAGGCATACCATCCTCATGTTTAATCCCACTAGTATAGATGAGGTATCTGTACAAGCTACTCATCTAGAAGCTAGAGGAAAGAATGGAAATCCAGAAGTTGGGAGACCATCCCCACCCACTGTAAGCAAGAGCAAGGAGAAAAGAAAGCAGAAGTGGAAATCAAGGAAGGCTAACACTGCACAAAGAGGCAAAGCTTCATGCACTCACTGTAAAAAGGAGGGGCATGATGATGAGCACTGTTGGATTTTGCATCCAAAGCTGAGGCCTAAGAAGTCCGAGGGCAAGAAGAAGGAGAATGTTGTAGCTATTCAGAAAGATTTGGGGTCAGACTCGGGAGATAAAACAATCATTGCAGCCACAGGTATAAAAGGTAAGAATTCTGAAGCATCTATTAGTAATTCTGCTCAATCTGTCATTGATGAAGAACATGGGAGAAAAAGACATGAGCTTTTCCATATTCAAGTCATTTCCAAAAATCAAAAGATTGATACTTTGTTTGATAGTGGCTCACAAGTAAATCTAATTTCTGAAGCAATTGTAAAGAAATTGGGATTAACAACTACGCCTCATAAGAAACCATACCCATTAGGATGGTTGAATGATAAAGCACAACTACAAGTGACTAGACAGTGCAAACTCAAGTTTTCTTTTGGGTCAGCATTTGTAGATGAGGTTGAGTTAGATGTAATTCCTTTGGACATGTGTGGAATTGTTTTAGGAAGTCCTTACTTGTATGATAGAAAAGCTATTTTCTATAGAGCTGAGAAAAAGTATCTACTTGTCAAAGATGGAATCGAATACTTTGTAAGAGCTCACAAGCTCAAGAATAATTACACTCTCATAAACTCAGGACAGATGAAAAGAATGATAAATTCATGCAAACAGTTCTTACTGATGGTTGTAAAGGAAAAGACACCTGATAAGACCAAAATATTTGAAGGCTGTAATGCTGATTAGAAAACTAATATAGAAAAGATTGTTTCATAGTATGATGTCTTATTGCAAGAACCTAAAGGTCTGCCACCCAAAAAGGGAATAGTACATGATATTATTTTGCAGCAAGATGTTCCTTTGCCTAACATTTGGATGTACAGGTTGTCTGCTTTAGAGAATGCTGAAATCAAGAAGCAGGTGCATGAGTTGCTCGAGAAAGGGTTCATCAAGCCTAGCACATCACCATGTGGGTCACCAATCATTTTGGTGAGAAAAAAAGATGGATCGTGGAGAATGTGCATTGATTACCGAGCACTGAATAAGATAACAATAAAAAATCGTTACCCCCTTCCTCGCATAGATGATCTTTTAGATCAATTGAAGGAAGATGTTTAGTTCACCAAGCTGGATTTGCACAGTGGATACCATCAGGTCAGAGTTGCAGAGCAAGATGCATGGAAGACTGCGTTCAAAACAAAGCAGGGATTGTATGATAGCTGGTTATGCCTTTTGGCTTGACCAATGCCCCTGCTACTTTCATGAGATTAATGAATGATGTACTCAGACCTTTTCTTGATGATTTTTTTATTGTGTATGTGGATGACATTCTGATTTTCAGTAAAACATGGGAATAACATTTAAATCATGTTAAGCAGACATTAGATGTTTTGAAAAGAGAAAAACTTTATGTTAAACTCTCTAAATGTGAATTTGGCAAAACCTCTCTAAATTATTTGGGTCATATAGTAGGGGGAGGTGAATTGAAAATAGATCCCTCTAAAGTGGCAATCATCATAAATTGGCCTAAGCCCAAGTCTGTTATATAAGTGAGAAGCTTCTTAGGAGCAACACAATATTGGAGGAAGTTCATTTCAAATCTTTCCTCAATTGCAACTCCCTTACATGCTTTGACAGGATTGAACAAGGTGTTTCAGTGGGGAGGCAAACAACAGAAAGCCTTTGACACCTTGAAAGAAAAAATTAGTACAACCCCTATACTAGCACTGCCAGATCTACAAAGACCATTTGAGATCCAAACTGATGCCAGTGACTATGCCATGGGAGTAGTGTTGACACAACACAATAAACCCATATGTTATCATTCTGAGACTTTTAATCCTGTAGTGGTTAAATATCCTACCTATGATAAAGAAATGTATGCGTTAGTTCAGAGTGTGAAAAAGTGGAAACATTGCTTAATGGGCAAAGAGACATAATACACACTGATCATCAACGACTTCAATATCTACACTCCCAAACTAAGCTACAATAATCAAGACATTACATATGGATGGGTTTTATACAACAGTTCCATTTAGTCATCAGATATAAAAGGGGCATACATAACAAGGTTGTAGATATGTTATCTAGACCCATTATAAATGCATCTACCATACTTAAGCATAATTATGTGCTGCATGAAAGCTACATAGAACAATATGCTCAAGACATGGACTTTAAAGATGTGTATGCAACTTTGAGTCAAGGCAAAAGAGTGGAAGAATTGGACTATCATGTGAAGGACCGACTCTTATATCATTGTGGGAAACTCTGCATTCCACAAACTGAAAGAGTAAAGATAATTAGGGAAGACCACACTTCTTTGATATCAGGTCACTTTGGGGTAAGTAAAACAGTTGCACAGCTGCAAAGGTTCTGTTATTGGCCGAGAATGAGTGAGACAGTTTCTAGATATGTAAAGGGGTGTGCTATGTGTGCTAAAAGCAAGCCCAACAATAGGAAACTAGGCTTTTACACTCCCTTGCCAGTTCCTTCTCACCCTTGGGAAAGCACTTCCATGGATTTTGTTGGGGGACTACCTAAATCTAGGAAAGGTCATGACTATCTACATGTTGTTGTGGATAGGTTCAGCAAAATGTGTATTTTAGTACCCTGTAGTAAACAGATTACTGCTGAACAAACTGAAAAATTGTTCTTTGAACATGTATGGGTTCATTTTGGATTACCCACTTCTATTATATCTGATCGAGACACCCGATTTGTGGGGAAGTTTTGGTCAAGTCTGTGGGAACTAATGGACACCAAATTAAAGAAAAGCACAACTTTTCATCCACAAATAGATGGCTAGACAGAAGTAGTTAATAGGACGGTGATCCAGTTACTGAGAGGATATTGCAACAAACATCCTAAGCTTTGGGATGAGCACTTGTGCTATGTGCAACATGCTTACAATAGAGCCAAAAACTCTTCTACATAGAGATCTCCTTTTGAGACCTGTTTTGGTTTCATACCAAGGTCTCCCTTGGAATTTGTCTTTGGTAAAGATACCAGGGTCGATGGACATAGTGATGTGGACAAGGCAACTAGGTTCATTGAACAGATCCAGGAGATCCATCGGGTAGTACAGGAATAGCTGGAAAAGAGCCAGGCCAAGTACAAGGCTAGGCATGATAAGCATCGGATGGAGCATAGTTTCCAAGTTGGAGACCAAGTCTGGCTGTATATTAGCAAGGACAAAATACAAGGTGAAGGTAAAAAGCTAAAACTTATCAGGTATGGACCCTTTAGGATACTTGAGAAGATTGGTGAGAATGCTTTTCGCCTTGATCTACCAACTTACATGCACATCTACTCAGTCATAAATGCAGACTGTTTAAGGTTGTTTGAACCTTCAATGATTGAGGACCCTAAAGAGCAGAGTCAATTACCTTCTGTTGATGACCTACTACCTGAATACCTTAATGAGTTACAGGAAGACACAGTGCTGGACAGGAAGGTGAGGATGATGCGTAGTGGATAGGTGGAATACCTCAGGATTGGGCTTAAAGGTTCAAATCCGAGCAGTGCAAAGTGGATTAAGATTGGACAAGTGAGACAACAATTTCCTCACTTAGTCGATGCTTGAAGAAAATCAACTTTTGGTTGTCCAAAAGCTTTTCAGTTGGGAGGCTGTGATTCGAATCGGATCCATAAACGACTGAACCGTGACTAAAACAGGTCGAACAAATCCTTGAAGAATCCAAACCACAGTCGAAAACACCCTGAACCAGTGGCCATGGTAGTTGGGGTGGAACGACGAGGACCTTGGTCAAAGTGCGCTAACCGAGGCCCATGGAGACTGCACAGGAGGTCAAAATAGCCCTTGGGAGCCTCGGATCAGGAAAAGGAGCTGGTTTTCGATGCGCATCGCTGGGCAAATATGGCCGAAATGGTAGAGCTTAAGTGCTTGGTCACGTTGGGAGCTAGGGACCACGGGCAGAAAAAGGTAAAAAGCGCCAACGTACAACGGTGGGACCCACGGCCTGGAAACCGACAATTTGATCGGGACTCCCTTGAATGGTAAGTGGTTTTGGAGAAAGCAGAGCGATCACAATCAACAATCGATGCATGGCAGTGGAGGAGAGAGAAAACCTGCCACGATCGCTCGTTATCGGTCGAGCAAGTCAACCGCACTCAACGTGCGAATGACGTTGGAACTGGAGGAGCCCAGATCGGACGGCTGAAATTGCGCCCAATAGACAGAGCGGAATTGACAAGGGATTAAGCCGTGAATTAAGAGGATTCAGAATCCATTGACCACAACGGTGGAGAAAGCAACGAATTGACAAGTGGGCTGGTGCAGTTCCGATGGAGACACATGGCTACTTCCTGAGCATTATGCTGACGCTGAACAGGGAATTCCAAGCACACATGCGACAGGCGAATCGACGCAGGAAGGAGAGGAAACGAACAGACACGGAGGTAAAATGGCGAAAGCCATGAGCAGAGACAGTGAACGAGAGATCAGAAGAGAGATTCAGATCAAAGAGTCTAAGCGACCAAGAGAGACAGTGAACAATGAACCCTGAGAGGAGGACTGAGCACAGAGAGCAATAAAGCCAAGCAGAGGAGACAGAGGGCCGAGCTTACTACAGGCAGCATCGAGCACGCAGGAGCTTGAAGAATAAAGCCTTCCCATAGAGGAATCCGTCCGGATTGAGCATCACAGTTGGCTCTTTCCACTGTAGACCGAAAGTCGCAGGGCAGGTAGGAAGAATAAGAGTTTGTGTACTCCAAGTGGCTTGGGGAATCCAAGAACCACCCTGCCAAGCAAAAACTGCTTCAAGAGGACTCATATTGAGTCCCTGCATTTGTAATTCTCTGCTTAAAGACACAATAAAACAAGGCCACCACTGAAGCTGGACCGGAGACGTAGCCCTAGAGATTAGGGTGAACTCCTTATTAAAAATTGTTTGTGTCTAGTATTGCTTACTGTATTTATCTACTGTCTTTCCATTCAAAATGTCTATGTATTGGCAATCTGATCGATCCGTTGTTTCAATCACACAGAACACACACCAGCACATGAGTCTATAATACCTTTGTTTATTAAATCTTCAACTAAGGTCACTCATAGGCTGAGAATCAGATGAAATAAACCTTTAGCTGACATTCAAAAAAATGAAATGCATAAACAACGATGAAAAAGAGGGGAAATGCACAATGCAAGTGACCCCTAGACATCAGCGGGGAATAAATTCCATGAGTGATAAGTTGATGCAAAAAATTCATATAATATTGGCAGAGATCAACCAATTTAAGAGGGGATACCCAAACAATTTTTGAAAAGAGTAGTAGACTCTATTTGGTTGTGGAAACAAATGGTGCTTGTCAAATTGTGTATATTGTAGAAAGTATGGATATTGGTGTTTTTGACCACGTGTTGCATCATTTTAACATTCATCATAATGTTTTTCCACATATTTGTGAATTCCTCCACCAGACACTAACTATGGATCCTAGGTCATCTTCAATGTGGTATAGATTCAACTCACAAGGGGACATACACAATAATATATTGATCAAGATACCTTTGGTAGATTAGAGTTGGGAAGGGTAATAAGGAGACGAGAACATCACACTCCATAGAAAAGATATCACAAACACCCCCTGCATCAAATTTAATTACTAAGGAAGAGGATTCCTAATCGTTGGACGGTTGCGGTGAATTGACATGTCCCCAAGAAGCTTTCTAGATGGATTAAGTTTATATAGAAGATGAGGAAGTCGAAGTTGTTTAATCAATATGAAAAAAATTGGAGGAAGTAGGGAATTTGAGTTCACAAGTCAAGTTGACCAGTTTTCAATCGAATGAGAGAAGTGTGCCCATTGCAAATTCAACTCATTGAAAAAGTTAAAAGATGTAAATAAATCCTCATTTACCAAAGAATATGCACAATCATATCTGTCTTTATGAATATGATAAGGACCTAATGCACCATTTGATCAATTGTGAAATTTTCTAGAAATCACTAAATATTGACAATGAAGAAAAACAAATGGCCCAATTCTCTAGTGCTTTGAGTAGTAGAACACTAACCTAGTTCATGAACTTTACAAAAAATCATCCAATATGGAAATCCAACATAAGAGGAAACTTCATATATTTTTCCGAAGCACATGATTTTAAACATATCAATGAATAGAAATTGAAGGAGATAAACCAATGGCTAGGAGAATCAATCCTAAGTTACGATAATATATTCAAAGATTTGTTAAGTTAAATCTCCTTTTATATGGATGAAAAACTCATGGCGCAGTGGTATATATAAGGATTACTATAAAAAATTAGAAGAACATTTTAGATGCATGATATTGAGTCATGTGAAGAAGCATTGCAAAAGGCATAACACATAGAGGCCAATGATGATTGGCCATAAACATCGTCACCACCAGTCAATAGATGCCTTGAAGGAAAGCTATAACAACTTAAACAAGCATTAAATTTTTTGGCTATTCAAATGAATGAAATATGGTACACAAATTACAAGAATGAAAAAAAACAAAAGGAGATCATAAATATGGTTTTGCCTTTGAAAATGAACAAAACATGGATATAATCTAGGTAGATTTATTCAATATGATTTGTTAAACTCTGACAAATCATAACACAAGAGAATGCTCATGTATTCCCAGAAATATAAAACCATAATTGTGCATAATATATGAAGACTCAATCCATTCAACAAAATAATGTCACCTAAATGGTTGGAACAAACTAAAATACCATGCAGTATACAATACACAAGAAACTAACCAAAGTGTGCACCAAAACAAGGATAGCAAGGGGGTAGAAGTTACCAAGGAAGAGGGGGAAGAGGAGGAGGATGATTCATGAAAGTTGACAAAGTTAGGGACAAAAGTCGAATGCATTGTTTCGTATGCTATAAAGGAGACCATCTAGCCCCTAACTATTTATTAAAAGAATAAATCAACTTTAAATATTGCAATATATTTAGTGTCGGTGATCATCTTTAGAAGATTGTCCCATCATGCCAGAGTAAATCATGCACAAAAGAAACAACCTAGCACACATAATTCCAAACAAAGAACTCTTGAATCATAAGAATTTGTATGTTGTGACTTGATCATGCACTCACCAACCAATTTATACACAATTTAGAAGTCCTATCCAACATTTGAAAAACAAAAATACATACCTAAATATACACAATAACATCAACTAATTCATGAGACCTTATAATTTAAAAAAAATAAGAATATGAAAATAATATATACCACAAATATGCCATTAGAGCTCCTATAACTACTTAAATAAAAGCATTCAATTGGTTAACTATGTGAATTGTTAAACATTATAAAGGACTACAAGGAAGAGTAAAGGCCATACAAGAACCTTGCTAAATTATCGCAAAATGGATGCAAGATGACTCTGATATGAAGTTGACTTAAAGATAAATGGTGCTATGGTAAATTGGGATTTTTTTACCTTTTCTCCCAAGTTAACATTCTCCCAAGTGAGATTTGGACAAAATTGGGAAGACCACAACTACATAGAAAAATAAATTATTTGAAGCTAATAGATTAATTCCTTATTGAGCCAATAGATGATTTGGGGTGCATAAAGATGGTAATAATGGGTTTCTTGACTAAAGATGGCTTCAAGATAATCAAATTAGTTAAAGGTATATTAAATCATATAGTAATGGTTAATAATCACTGGGGAAGAAAGATTAAGGTTGTTATTTCTTTAGAAAGAGATAGGATTAAACTAAAAGGTATGAAAATGAAGAAATATTACAAGGTTCCTCGCTATCAGTAGGAAATCACTCTGACACTGTACTATATCAATGAAAACTGGAAAACTATGAGTCAATTGGCAAGGAATGTTTATTGAGCTATAAGAAATAAGGGGTACAATTATAATGAAACAATCTGATGAAATGTTGTGGACAACATAACAATGTAACAATAGAAATGTAATAACTCAATATATGTAGGTTTTAGGGTGAATATGGGGTTTGTCTATGGCTTAAGACCAGACACATTGGTCTCTATAGCCAAGTCTTCTCCATTCATTCTTACCTTGGTCAATATGGGCTATAAGATCATGTCCATTTTGAAGCTTGAGATGTCAACCTCAGAAGATAATTTACACTCATCAAATATTTCTATAAGGTATGTAGTTATATAGTCATCCAACTCTGTTATATACCTAGGGGGGTTAATATGGGGTACCGAGGGAGGTACCCAAGGTAATAATGTAATAATGGGATGGGCCATAGTAATAAATAAGGTGGTTAACCCATGTCATGTAAGGGACCATAAGTAGTTAATAATAATGTAAGGGGCCCATGGTATTAGTTGATGGTATGAGGAAACCATGGTAATGATGCATGGTATTGTATGTATGAGGCCTATATAGAGGCTAGAGACTCCACATGGAGAGATATGAAGAGAAGTATTCCTGTATGAACAAGCATATGGCTTGTGGAGTGTTCTCCTTCCTTAAGGAGTGAATGTATGGTGTCGCCCTACCTTAAGGGTTTGATCAATAAAGAATCATTTCATATTATTTCTGGGTTTATTTGCATTATCTTATATTTTCATATCATATCTATAATATTTCTGGGTTAGATCTACAACAATTGGTATCAGAGCTACAACATAGGTTGTGTCAGTGTTGTATGGAGGTGATTATGATTTTGAGCTATGAGGATTACAGGTGATCTATAATTGATGGTTACAAATGATTTTGATGATTATGTGTAAGCTAACCTAATATGATATTTTGTACATACTGATTTGGCAAATGTGCTACTTGACTTTTTGTATGCAGGGAAACTGCAAGAAGAAAGTGTTTGACAAGAACACAAAGGCTTGGAAGAATGTAGGGGAAGAACACACATTTCTTTAAATACAATAAATGGTGGCCAATATAAGCCATAGATACCCAAATAGTAGTATTGTATATCAAACTATGATATTAATTGTGGTAAAGATAGGTGAGTTTCTGCATCTAAAATGTCTCACAAAATTGATTGAAACCAATGTTACAAGTAGCAATGGAAGCAAATGTGCTAGGAGAACTCCTTTGTAACTAATATATTTCTATCAGAAGATCTACATCAGATGGTAAGGCCATGGGAGCCTATAAATTTAGAAATATCTACCTGTGAACAAGTAGATGACATTATAAGATGCACTAATACACCGAGGACAGTGTAAATTTAAGAGGGGGAGTATGTAACACCCCTCGCTTGTGTGTAAAACTTTGCAAACATAAGATAAGAAAAGATAGGTTTGATGTGTAACAACAAAATTAAATACATTATGAAATAAATAAAATAATTAATCACTTGGAAAAGCGAGACACTAAGAGATGAGATTCTTCCTAAATCCCATTGGTGAATGGGAAGGGATAATTCTTTCATGAGAAATATTCTAGATGTAATTCTAGATAAGTTAGATTTATTGGAGATAAATATCAATTGAGAAAAACATAAAAGATTTTTGGGAGAGAAAGGCAAGGTTTTATGAGGAAAATATTTGTGGGAGAGAAAGGCGAGATTTTGTGAGAAAAGCCTAGGAAAATGGAAAAAAAAGATCCATAAAAGTGGGATGTTGCTAATGGAAACCATATCATGAAAGATGGTATTAAATACCCATTGCAGATATCAACATGAGGCAGTTGATCCATGGCAAGACCTCTCGGCTCGAGGGTGAACTGGAAGAGTCAGTTCTAGGTTGGGTGGTGGTGTTCAGTTTTCCAGGTGGTGTTCCCTCTTCTAATCTAGTTGGATTCACTTGCATGGAATATAATATATGTTTACTCCTTACTTTTTATGTTGTGGAATCGTTCAGCTCAGATGTATAGATGACGAGTTATATTTATTATGAGAACTATTGAATTATGATGCATGTGACTCTTATTAAATCCAAGTGTAGAGTTAGTGATGAAAGCATAGTAGGTAGTTGCTAATAGTTGGATCAAAGAGCTATTTAACGCTCATGGTAGAATCTTCATGTGACCACTATGCATAAATTGATTTTCCTGTAACAATTTTATTTATGAGATGATCACATACAGATGTGTGGGAAATATATTGAATCTAAATTTGATCACCATTAAATTTAGTGAAGGAACATAGTACTCCTCTAACGTTATGTGATATCTCTGTTTTAAGTTGGAAAATATTTATGCATGAGACATTGGTGCATGTAGAATAGTTATGGCTTAATGCTTCAAATTGTATAGTCTATGGTGTTGATTATCTATGCCATACATTATGCACCATAGGAATAGCATCCAATGAGTCTAGTTTAACTATTTCTGCATATTGCATAAGAGTTATGTCAATAACACTTTTGACTATGCCTGTAGGACTATGATCATGATTCATGGCCATGCTAGCTACAATGTATTTATGACAATGGTTCCATTAATTCCTTTGCGAATTCATCAAAGAATTTTATTTGTTGCATTACCATGATTAATTCTTTTCTCCATATTGTAAATTGTGCTTAAGGGTTGATCTGACATATAAGTCTTATAAATAAATCTAAAAGTCCACATCATGGATCTAGTAAAGCATAGAAGCGGTAAGTAGTATTATGGTTCATTACTTTTCATGTTGTTCAATTGTTAAGAATATGAGTATAGTTGCATGAATAATTTTTGGTCATGTAATGATGGAATAATATTACTTGTGATGATAGTTCAATCTTAACTTTAACTGAAGAAAATTTATAGAATGAGATCCTAGTAAGTAATTCTCAAATTAGGCTCAGGGTGTATGTTCCAACATGCACCCACAATTTAGCACCTATAATGCCTTAAATAATGTAGGAGCTTTGGGAGGAGGATGGCACACCCTCCTATGAAACTGCCACATCCATAATAACAACCCCATCAGGGTAAATTAAAATTATAGAGTTAAATTAATATAAAACATAATAGAAAATTATAACTAAATTAAGACAATAAAACAAAATTGCAGTTTTAAAAAATTTATATTTAAATTTGTTATTGTAACTTTATCAAATCTATAATGCCAAAATAAAATATATTATAAATAATTTAAAAATATATAATATTTTAAGATAAGTAATCAATTTTAAAATATTAAAACAAATAAAATATTTGTGTTATTGGTTATTATTATTTTATATTAGAAATATTATCTCTACCATTTAAAAAATAGTTATTTGGAGTGTGTTGATTTCTTAAAAGAAGGAAAAGGAATCCCATTTTGAAGTATTAAATGAGTTTGTTTCTGTTTAAGTGAATAATTTTGAACTAGTGGTAAATATTATGTTAACATAACAAATTATGTTTTATCATCATTTCACAATTATACAATCTAATACTATGGTTAATGGTAAAACATGTTCAACCATATCCAACCATGGTAAAATTGGTTGGTCAAATATTGCTACTCATGGTGACCATTGTCAACATGATCAACCATAGTGAACATGGTCAACCATCCACATCTATAGCTACACATTAAAAATGATGGTAAAACAAACCTATCCATCATTAACTCAGCTCAATAATGGTCAACCATATTCACCCATTGTCACCTATTGTCAACCATGTTCACCCATATTCTCCCAAGGTTAACCATAAATAATCATGGCTAATAATTCAACCATATTCAACCATGATTAAGCTAACCGAATAATGGTCAACCATCATCAATATAGTCATCCATGGTTAATATAATTACCTATGGTTAATATCGTCAACCATTTTCTAAAAAATTGACATTGCAATGTGATGAACAAAGATCAATGTTGTATTGTGACAAGAAAAACTAAAAGTGAAGATGTGATGAACAAAACATTACATGTAATGTGATAAGAAACTATTGAAAATGCAATATGATGAATAAAAGTCAACATTATAATGTGAGAAAAAAATATCAACATCACAATGTGACAAAGTGCAACATCACAATGTGATGAATAAACTGTTGATTGAACAGTATGTGATCCGGATCTTATTGTCACACTATGATGATGTCATAGTGGTCACTAATAATTAACCATGTGCAAACATGGTCAATCATAGTATTTATTGTCAAACATGTTCGATCATGGGAAATCATAGTCAACATGCTCCAACACAGTCACAATACCTCAATGTCACAATGGCCAAGCATGGTAACAATAGTCAATCATGTTCAACCATAGTCAGCATCATCATATAATAAACACAATCATCGTTAGTCAAGATATTCGACATTGTCAAACATATAAAGCACAATTACCATATAAAAAAGGGTTAGCCTTAGTCAATCATAATCAACCTAGTAAAACATTGTGATAATGTCATTATGGTTAAACATGATCATAATGGCACAATGGGATGCCATGGTCAGTTATCACCAAACATAGTTGGGTATATTATTCACGGTAATGGATATTCAAACATGGTTAAACATGTTCAAGCATCATATATCAACCACTTGTATTGTTATTGATATATATGAAATGTTCAACCATGGTTGACCACGGTCAACCACAATGAACATGATCAAAACCTTTCCTAGCCATTATTAATGATGGAAAACATAGTTAACCGGGGTTGAACATGGGAAAAACATGCTTAACCATGTTTTGAATTGTCACCCATAATCAACGATGGAGAATATATTTGGCCATTCTCAACCATGTTCAACACGGTCAAACACGATCAAACATAATCAACATTTTCACTTATGTTCATCTATAGTTAAACACTCACATCCATGGTTACCATGTTCACCCATAGTCAACCATTGTCAGGTAAGCTCGACAATAAATAAACATATCCATCATGCTCTAAAATGGCCAACGAGTTTGAACATATTCAAGCATTGTTGAACCAACTCAATAATGGTCAAACATGGTCAAATATGGGAAACCAGTTTTGCTAAGCACAGTTAACATCCTCAACCATATTCATCTATAATTAAACATTCTCAACCTATCATATTTCCATTAAACATGGCACCTAATAAATCATTAAACTTGAAAATTGTAGATCTACTGAATCACTTAGACAGCTAAATTCTTAAGATTGCACAAAAGAAAAAATTAAATAGCCAATCTCATAAGAATGACACATATTTCACCCAATCATTTTTTTTCATTAATAATCTAAACTTACTTCAGCTCCCATCTTTGGCTAATGGCCCAAGTTAGGAACTATATAAAATCTTGGATCTGATGCAGATGATCAACCCTTACTTTCCTAATCTATATCTCCTTTTTTCCCTTCATCGAACCCAACACAATTGGTTAGAATCATCTCTAAATATTTTATTATTATTTGGTGTGCCTTTCCATCACCCTAACCTTTCTTCTATAACTTTACATTAAGCTAAATCCATACACCTAAACCTAATCTCCAAAGTCATTAATGGTTAATATTAGATCTTTCTACACTTGAGATGAATAACTGAGACAAACATAATCACTAAAGTATTCCATGTTACATTTTCTAAGTTTACTTTAGCTCAATTATCCAACATAATAAATTTGTTTCTTTCCTATGTTTAAAACTTGGGTTAAATTATGTTACCAACCTTATTACACTTGAGAAAGTGTTCCAAGTAGGCCTTGGGTGAATTCTTAAATTCTTAGACACATAGGTTTGTATCGAAGTAACTTCCTAAGATACAAACATCCACATTCGCTTTTACCAATGGAATTACTTCTACCAACTGGAAATGACTTCGCTCCTACATATGCTTTCATGGTTTCTCCCACAAAACTACAAGGCTTCCTAGTCATCATCCTCAAATACCTTATCGTTGTGAAATTTTTCATAGATGCCTCCTACTCTTGAACATCGTCAGAGGTCATATAATAACAAGAGACCTTCTTCACATATTTGGAGAAAAGTATTGATTATTCCTCCCCTCTTGACCTTGAAAGTTTACTCCCTCTGAATTTCTCAAGCTTAGGAGCTACCTACTCCTTGTTCTCTATTGCTATTATGCTTCTTGTCATTTATTGAATAGGTTGGATGTTTAGCCTAAAAATGTTTCTCTCTCTAACTCCAATGATGTAGCAACTATTTGAGCTAGATCCCCTAGGTGTAATTAGTTCCTATCCATCCCAGAGTGTTAAACCAAATGCCTTCTTCTTGATCATCGAAACTAAGAGAAACTCCATCCAAGTTTTAGCACCCATAGCACATCCATCACTTTCATCCTTCATCCTAACTCAAGTTGAAATACTATTGGTCCAACTGCCTTTACTATATGCTTCATATCAATACCTAACTTCACATCCAACTCTAACACTCGGTCAAGGTGATGAATCCTTTTCATGCTCATGTAATATGCCTTGTGGCTCCAATATCTTGCAAACATGTGGTCATTGGAATTGTGCTAGAGGAAACACAGAAAACAAGTGTGGACTCATTTCAAACTTCCTAGTAAACAACCCTTGGCCTTTCTTGATGTAGCTATAGTTGGCTATATGTGCTTTTCCCCATTCCTTCTATCCACAAATCATGAAGCACAATGTGTTTTCTTATGATAGGAGAAACACATGACCTTGGTTGTATCCTTCTTCTTCTTCGAATGTGAGGCTAACTCCTCACTCTTGTTTGATTTCTTTCATTTTCCTTTTGCAACTAGCTCCATGTTCTCACCATCTACTTGTCTTTTTATATTTTAATTTGACTATAACCTAATTTCTTCTTGTATGTATTCATCCCTTATCCTATAAATGTTTGGAATTAGGAATTACTAGGTGGGTCTTTTAGTAATTAAGAAATTTTCTTACTTGTATATTAAACACTTAAAATTGTAATTGCATGCACTCAAATAGCACATGAGATACTGACATTCGCATACATTTGACCAAAAATATTTATGTGGAAACCCTTATGGAAGAAAAACCACCAAATCTTGTTTTGTATTATGATTATAATCAAGGAACCAAATATAATTCATCATATATTTGTGAGCATTTACTCACATGGGACCACAACCCCTGTCAAATCAACAAGCCACAACTTTCCTAAGGGTGTAAACAACTTATAATTGCAGGCACCGGCTTAGGCCAAATTTACTATTATTCATAAATTTTTCATATTAAGAACAATGGCCTACTTCTATTACATAAAATTAAATGACCTGGTAAGTTGTCTTCTATAACTCCTTCCACTTTGCTTTGCATGCACACACTCAAACTCCCTTATCCATACTTCTACAGTTTTTGTACACCCTTTTCTCTTCTCTTCATAGCCTCAATATTGGCACATAGCTATTCAAGCACTTCACCTTAGTGCACACTACTCCTTTTCACACACATACCCTCAACACTCACATGAAATACACCTATGCTCAACCCACAAAACATTATCTATTCAACACCATACAAAGAGTAACTTCTAGTGAATCAAGTAGTTCGAGAAAATTCATTAATTGAAACAAATTACTCCAAGTAGAGAGGATGCCGCACAACATTAGTGGAAATCAACTACTTAATATGGTGTGTTTTCACAATACTAGTGACCTTTAAATTTTCATTATGGCTACCCTTCCATATTAATTGACCAAAGTACCTAAAGAGAGAATTTGATAGGGTATTTGTTCTTCTCCAAACCCCCTAAAGGGATTTTTCATTTATTTTATCATGGCAATAAGAGTACTTCGATATGATTTTTTTTATCTGAAATTCATACTCTATCATCATCTAAACATATCAATGATGAAGCCCATCATTGGAACACATACACTCCACCAACAAAATTAACTTTGATCTGGTGTTTATAGGACTTAGCACAGGTTCAATATTTTTTGGGCTAATAATGTTGGTGAAACCCACCTAATATGGCTTTAATCACCAAATTTTTTTCTAACATGTTCATACCTTTTGAAAAAATATGCTTTCAGCACTTTGAAATATGGTTAATCCCTTTTAATCTCCCATAAATCCCTTTTTAAAGTAGTTTTCCCAAAGGCCCCTTAGTCACTTAACATAAAAAACAAACCAATAACTAATCCTTGGGTGTGTGCTTGGTCTCTAGATGGAACCTTAAATGTCATGAAATTTCCAACGTCGGGCCCATTAACCTAACGAAATACAATGGATTCCCTTCGTAAATCTCTGGGATTTATCTATCAGGGTTAATTACCGATGTGGTAGCTCCACTTGTTTACTATGTAATCCCTCCTCATTTTTTAATTGGTCCATGTGGCCACCTATAGTTTCTAGCTTGTCCTCGCATCATCACCCCGTAATATAACATGTAGAGCCTTCAAATTTTGTTCGGATTAAAACTTTTTCCATTATGTGTCCTGGGGGGACAACCACGCTTACCCAAAAGCCAATAAAAAACTTGTCAAGATTACAATTTTTCCATGTTGATTCCATAAAATCATCTGAATTGTTAGGATTACATGTTCACAACTATGTCTCCCACATGTTACTTGTTTATATGTGTAACATGTCACTTGGTTTTCTCCCACTTTTCCATCAAAAAATGCCAAATATGCATGCCATACGTCATATCCCTATTAGTGCCATGTGTCTTGGAGCTTTAGGATATTAACATCTTCATGCCATCATCGCCCCATGTCACTTTCTCAACCACTAACATCTTGCCATGTGTCTTTTGCCCATTTCACTGGGTATGGTAAAAGAGGGGTTCTGAAACTTGGTTTTCTCATGAAATTTATGTTATAATTTTTGTTTGTTATTTAGGAATTGATGGGAATTCTTTATGGGAACCGATGGAAACATTCTCGTTTCCCCAGTCTCATCTCACTGGAGGTGAAACTTCAAGTTTCCTTGGATCCTCTCAGGGAGAAAGCATTGACGTTACATGTCCGCGGGATCCCCCCGTTTGTTGTCTTCAACCAATTGTTACTGCATACTAAAATTTTTATGGTGATGTGGTGAGGCACTTTCTCCACCTATTTTTCCTTCTACCATGAACTACCATGAACTTTGACAAATTAGCACCAGTTTAACCCTTGTATCCAACCTTAGCTCTACAAACATTTAACTTTTTATCTTCCACCTTTGATATACAATAAATTTTGATCTAGTGGGTCATTTCAAGACTTCCACAAACCATTGGAATCCTCTTTCCATGAACTATCCATCTGGGAAATTTGCAAAAGCATTTGAGCAACTCTCGGGAGGAAAGCATGCCTTTACTGAGACTGCAGAAACTAGAACACTCCTTTGAACCTGACACTCCATGCATATGAATACCAAACACACTATGCATCTTCCATCCTAACCCTATTGACATCAATTACAAAATTATGCCCAATAATCAAAGGTTGCTAGCGTATCTCAAAAACATATTTTTTTGATCAACAGATCCCATTCCTTTAAGAACCCACTTAATTCCAAATTTACCAATTATTTTTTTTCCACCTGCTCCCCCACTATTGCAAGCTAATTATGGAACTGTGTGATCTTCACCATATAACCCATTACTTAGTCAAAAATTTTCATCTATGTGGTTTGAAGCATATCCTTCAGTGTTATCTTCTTGTTCGTAGTTTTTCTTTGGTATAATCCTACCAAGGTATTGATCATTGCCTTAGTTGTTTTCTTCTAGGGCAAGTGAGAGATCAAATGATTTTTTATAGCATCCAAGAGTATCATTGATTCCCTTATCTCCTTCTTTTCTAAGTTTTCATTCTCTTGAGGATCTAACAACACACGGATCTCAATATCAATAATGTCCTAGAGGTAATTTTCGTTGAGAACAGAGTGATCTTAACTTTCCAAGGTGGGAATTTTTATGCTCTTCTAACTTGTATTTATACAAAAGACCCACTGTAATGATATTTCCAACACTCATCTAATAATTTTTTTTATAATTTATATTAAATGTGAATCTATAGTTGTTGTATTATCCTCTTTGTCGGTGAAACATCCTTATCTACATGGCACAATCTGTTTTTTCTTAGTTGTTGCTTATCGCTTTCCTATTGGCACTTCCATGCTCATCTAACATTTGAAACCTTCTCCTTAGTGTACCCAACAACACTCTCCCCAAATTTTCTTTGATATTTAAAAATATTTTTGATGCACATGAACTGATGTATCTAAAGTTGAGGTTCAAAAATCAAATCCACAAAGTAGATGAGATGAGAAGATGAAGCCTCGGACTTAACCTTCAACGTATTATGCTTAATCCTAAATACCTATGTGGCATCACCTCAAATATTGTATGCCTCTCATTACTCAACCTCGTACAGTCCTCCTACCCTGAGCTCAACAATCGCTCAGGCCCATGATTGGTCATGTTGATCCCAACTATGAACTTTGCACATCTCATGGAACTATCAAGATGATGGTTAAGTCCCCTCACTAGCAGCTAAGTCTCCTTTTTCCTTTTTTTTTATCAAACCTGACTATTAGCTCGGATGGTGGCTACTAATTTCTATCCTCGAATATGTCTCTATGGATAGCATATTCCTAAACCTCTTCCTCACTTTTTATGCTTATATGAGCTTGTTTTTCAATTTGCAATCTCTCATGACATCTTTTCTATGTGACTAGTCAAGTGTGATCAGTTGGTAGCTTGATTACTTTATCCTTTACTCCTATTAACCACAATAGTTCCTTCAACTCAATTAACCAATAATTGTTAGCTTGTCCACATTCTACAAGTTTTTATCCACCTCCACCTCTCTTGGATGCCCCGATATTTAGTGCATGGTTTTTGTCGTCTACTCTAATGCTTAGGTGGCTATCGAGCATTGTGGTTGGTGACTGATCTGGCCCCCTCTTTTTTATATTTTGTACTTTTATTTTAAATTCCGAAAATTTTAAAATTTCCCCGCACACTACAATTTTTTTTTATTTTTTTTCAGCCTATTCTTGGCCTATAAAATTTTTATTTGTCTTCAGTCATTGTATAATGTACAATCTAACTTTGAACCTTCATAAATAATTCTACCTTTGTATGATCCTAGTCAAACATGTGCCAACATTGTTTCATAAACCTACCTTCATGTGATTCTAATATTGGTTTTCTCAGGGGTTCGGCTTTAATTCCATGTTATATCTTCATTAAATATAGCACTCAATAGATCATTAACCTTGCAAATTTCCAATCTATTGATTAATTCACACAACTACATTCTTAGCATTAAATAAAAGAAAACATAAAGTACCCAATCTCATGAAAATGACAAACAATTTTTTCCTAACCAAACCTTTTCATTAACACTACAAACTTACATGGGATTTTGTCATAGGATTCTCTCCCAATTGAGGAATCATGTACAAACCTAGATATGATCTAACTAATGAATACATCCTTGCCTAATTTGGATCTCCTTTCTTCCCTTCCTCAAACCCAATACACTCACTAAGAAGCCTATCTCAATCTTGTGACATTGTTTGGTGTGTTATAACTTTGCATTGAGCTAAATTCCTAAACCTAACTTTAATCTCCAAAGTGAGTAAAAACCAAGATTACATCTTGATTTACTAGAGATTGGCAATTGATATTAAGACGTAATCACTAAAGTAGTTTACTATACTTTTCCTAATTTTACATCGGCTCAATTAGCCAACATAATAATTATGCATTTTTCCTAAGTTAGAAACATAGCCTCAGTTACATTAGCAATTTTCTCACTCTTGAGAAAGTTTTCTAATGATGTATTCAATGACCTTTTGCATGTCAAGATACATAGGCCTATGTAGAATTGCCTACCAAGCTACAAACATTAATACGCCCAAGATCAAACTTGTTTACCCATACTCTACTATAGTTTACCTTAATCAACAATAGTTTAGAACCACATTCATGGTCAAACATGTTTACCATGATCAAACATGATTAAGAAGTTCATCTCTAGTGAACCTTGTTTAATCATGGCCAAACTGGTTTGATAATTGTTAACCATGGTTACCATAGGCATCCATGGCCAACCATATCTAACAATATTCCACCATAATTTACCATTGTAATATATGGTCTACCATGGTCAATAAATCCTAATCAACTCTTTCTCAACCATTATCAATCAAAATTAATCCTCATTACCCCTCTCAACTATAGTAAACCATCATCAATAGTGATTGATATTCTTTAACCATTGTCAACCATATTCAACTGCTATCAACTATATTCATCCATGTTTAACTATCAACAAGCATAGTCAATTTTCATCAAACATACATTCACAATGTTGAACTAGATACTACCATAGTTATCCATGGTTAAATAATTCTAAACAATGGTTGATCACTAGCTCCAAGGCTAATATTATTCAACATGGTCATCCATAGAAATCAGTGGTTTGTATGGTCAACCACAGTCAACATAGTTAACCATATTCATATTTATTGAAATGTTCACACCCATGGTCAACCATACCTACCCATAGTCAACCATGATGACATAAGTTGGACAACCAACTCAAGAATGGACAACCATGATTACCATGCTCAACCATGATTAAGCATAGTCAATGATGTTGAACCATACTCAACCATCGTCAACACTTTCTACCAATGCTCACCAATGGGTAAGCTTCATGTACCCTTAGTCAACCATTGTCAATCATCATCAACCATGGTTGAGCATCATAATAATTCATTAACCATGGTTGACCCTCATTAACCATCATAATCAATGGTTAACCATAGTTGACCATGGTCGACCATCATCAACTATTATCAACCATGGCCAACCCGTAACAACTATGGTTAGCGCTCATCCACCATAAACAACCATGGTCAACTTCATTAACCATAAATTGACTATATTTAACCATAGCCAAGTATGGCCAACTCATTAGCCTTATGCATGTCAATTTTCAACAAGAAAGACCACATCAATAAAGTGGTAGATATAAATTGATTGACAATCACTTTCCACCTTTCATATGTTGATAAACGATGTTATTTTTAAAAAGTGGAAAATGAAATTGATCAACATATATCAACCAATCTATTGATGTGGTTGTGTTGGTTATTGTGTTGACATGTTCTCTATAGCTAAATCTGGAAGAAATGTGGTCATGGACATTAGATGAACAAAATAATGATAATAAAATATAAGATTAGCTTAATTGAAAAGTTAACAAAATGTAAATAATGCAAAGATAACAAAATAATCACGTTTTCATACTATTTTCATTGGTATAGATCCTGTAACAGCCCCAGTGAAAATTCCATGTAAAAATATATAAATACCACAGATGATGGGATATGCATTCCAAGCTGAATGATGGGCATGACATCCTAATGGGTATTCATTTGGTTGTTTATGGCTAAGTAAATTGGCAAAGGCAGTGGCTAAGGCACTAAAGAGGTAAAAAGGTATTTTCGCACATTTATTTATGAAAATAATGGAAATTATGAGAAAAGGAAGGTGAAAGGTCACATGTTGCATGTGAGGAAGAAATTGAAGGAAAATAATAGAAAATGAAGAAAATAGAGGCCTCATTAATAAAAAGGCTTCTGAGGATAATTGGGGAAGCTTTTGCCAGTTCAGTTTTGGAGCTCTCTCATTATTCTCTCTCTCTCTCATACTCTTGGTTACTTAGAGTTTTCTTGGAGAACTCTTAGAGGGGGTGGCATACATGGATCCTTGGAGCAAGAAGGCAAAGGAGGCGTAGGAAAGTGCAAGAAGGCATCGGCATCAGAAGCTACATCATATTTTCTTGCAGGTACCAAGTTTCATGTATGATTTCTTCTCTAGTTTTCGCATGCATGACACATGCATATGGTTTCTTGGTTATGATCTGTCATTGGCATGGAGGATGCCCAGGATTGATAGTGGATTGCGTGGCCTTACCATTTCGTGGATAACCATGGTGATTATGGGTTTACTTTCATTGCTTTGTTTTGGTTGGTTCTCATTTTTCCATAGCTTGGATTGAGTTACTAGTCCTAGAAGCCCCGGTTGAACAAACGCTCTAGAAGCCCTGTAACAGCTTGGGTTGAGTTACTAGTCCTGGAAGCCCTCGTGGGGCAAATAGTTTGGAAGCCCTTGGCGGGTTGAGTTACTAGTCCTGGAAGCCTTGGTTGGACAAATGCTCTGGAATCCCTGTATAAGTTGTGGGTTGAGTTACTAGTTTTAGAAGCCTTGGTTAGACAAATGCTCTGGAAGCCCTGGAAGGCTTGGATGGAGACCAATCTGATGATGGTTTTTGGTGATGTCCGACTGTGAGGTGGAATCATTGTTTAATGCGTTGAGGTGGGTGGCCTCTGGAAGCCCTGGATGAGTTTTGATTGATGTGTTCTACGAGATCCCAAATTCATGCTTAGAATATGGCATGGGGGTGATTGGAAGAAGAGATACTTGGCTCAACTGATCTATGGTCAGGTGGAACGTGGTAGTCCCATCTCCGGTTGGTTGATTGCATTTATTGATGGAAAAAATAAATTATTCCCTTGATTTTCATGTGCAAATGTATTGATGTATATATGGATTTTGATGGCTGATATGTTTATTGTATTTTTGTTTCTATTATGTTGTTTATATGCACATTTACCCTGGAGGTTCTTACAGAGTGGTATCAGAGCCAAGTTCAAACACATGGACTGGATGGGCTCTATCATAGGTCAAATGAAGAACAAAGGTTAAATTTTTATACCTTTCTATCATATCTATTATAAATTCTCTTCTGTGGAATATTAGAAGTCAAGAATTTTTCCATACTGAAGGTAAATCCCACTAATAGTGTGGTAAAAATTTCAGATATTGGTTCACAATACTCTAGGAATTATGATCTAAGGAAGATGACCTTCCTAAATGCACCTTTAAACTGGTCACGTTGGCATTTCAGCAATAACATTTCTTTTGTAGGCTTTCAGAAGTTGAAAAAGCATCCACATTGAGGGGAAATACCAATTATTATGTGGTAGACATTTCAGATATTGGGTCGCAATATTTTAGGAGATATGAGCAAAGGGAGTCGAGCCTTCCGAATGCTCCTAAAATCAGGCCTCAAATAGGTCACACTGAGATTTTTGTTATAACTTTTATTCTGGCCACTCGCAGGAGCTAAATATTTTTTTAGAATGAGGGGAAATCCCACTAGTATTGTGATAAAAATTTCAGACATTTATTCGCTATAGTTTAGGAGATATGACCAGTGGAAATCGAGCTTTCTAGATACTCCTAGAATTGTGCACCAAATAGGATTGTGTTGGTATTTTGTTATAACTTTTTATCTATGAAATCGCAGAAGATGAAACTTGAATCATAGTGAGGGAAACTTACACCGATCATATCGTTCAGTTTCCATAGCTTTTACTACTATAGTTTAGGATACATGCATTGAATCATTCGCTGTATTAGTTTGCATGCAAAGTGTTTGATGAAATGCTTAAATGGTTCTTTGGTTAATCGCATACAAACTGTTTGATAAAATGCCCCAATGAGTATGTTTTCTATGGTTGGGGATAGTATTGATGTGTAATAGTATTGTTGTAGTTGATATATGCTTACTTGATTACAAATAGTTTTCTATATTAGTTTGCATGTAAAGTGTTTGAAGAAATGCTTCCATGCAAATGTAATAGTATAATAGTTGTTGGAAGAAAATTTAAAAGTATGGTAATTGTTTGAAGAAAATGTTATTTTTTTGGATGGGATAGTATTGTACTGTGATAATATGGATGTAGCTGATTTATGCCTATTTTCATTCAAAGAATTGAAGAGTTGCATGTAGGGAATTTGAAAGGTTACATGCAAGGAATTTGAAATTTGCATGTAAGAAAATGGAAAAGTGGCATGTTTTTAATTATTATGTTACAAGTGGAATAGGTGCAATGTTTTGAATTAATCTCATCCAAATGTGTGAGGAATAAAAATCAATTTCTTTTCAAGTGTGGTTAAATTTAGTAGAGATTTGGAGATCCCATTTCCATAATTCGACATTGGAGATCTGGCCATTATAGTAGCTCCCTCCTTCTACTTAGTGTGGACCATGGATAGTAAGGGGGTATGTTTATAGGTTGCTAGTATTGGTGAATGCTGATTTCAAATTAATAAACACGATGTCTTGATTTTTAGAACATGTGACTGATTGTGTATGGATTCAATGTCCCTTACATGTTGATTTAATGATACCTACTTACATCGTTGTATGTTAGGTTACATTTTTGAATATTTTGATTACATGTATCAGTCTTGTAGTTTGATTGCAATAATTAATCGCTTATGTTCGACTACATGCATTTATGTGTAGGTGTAGTTGATTTGGAATTTCTTATGCATATTGTTTGTTGCATGTGGTAATGTTTACAATGGAGTAACAGTTGTTGTCATGCATGTGGTCATGGTTTGTGTACTTGATATGGTCATGCATTGATGACTGGACTCTAGCTAGAATGATGCATATATAGCTTTGTACTCATTTGTTATGTGTGTGTATGTAGTTGTTATGCATGTATGGTATTGGTTATATTATGCATGAATAGTATGCCAAATATGCCTTGTGAATTCATTGTATGCAATTTAGGTCATCATGATGCTATTGGTTGTTATGATGCTAATGTGTTGGATGATATAGAGCAGAATATGTAGATAATAATAATGAGGTTGCAACATTTGACTTTGGCGTAAGATTAGATCATCATACATGTATTGTATGTTTGACATGCAGGTATGTAAGTTAAGGATTATTATATGCATTAGGGTTATATACATTAGGTTTATGAACATGTATTTGATGTTATGGTTACATTCATGATAGAAGTTAGATGATTGGTGTGGTTATATGCACATGTGTTAGATAGTCAAGAATGATAGTAACATGTAGTTGTATGCATTGCTATTGTTGTTTTATATTATATAACCTGATGATTATGTTTTATGTTGTTGATGAGTATGATATATAACTTATTGTTGTTATATGCTATTAACTTGATGATTAGGGTCACTTCATTGAGATATTGATGTTATAATTTGGATTGATCATATGCGTGATGGTTATGTTCATTGTGTTGAATATTTTGATGTTATATGTATTATGTTAACCTGGTTTGTCCTATGCAGATGGTTATGGTTGTGATACTCAGGTATGAGCTGACATATTTGTTACATGGAGTTGTACTAATCTAGATTGATCATGGATAATTGATTGTTATGCACGAAAGAAAAATGCTTATGAGCTTATGATGTGAACATCTTAGTTAGTTACTGTTAGGGATACCATGATTTATGTTTGCACTGATATTCATGCTAGCCTAGCTTTATTGTGTAGACAATATAGCCTCCCCTGATATACATTAAGGTATGAGTTTTCTTATGTCATATATTGGTGCTTGGTTGTTTGATTACGACGTCTATTTGGTGTTTGAGTGTTTGGTGCCTAGTTGATTTATTTGACATGGTATCTTTGAAATTCGTTGAATGATTGATGAATTACTTAATATGAGTATGTGTTCAAATTATTTTGTTTTAAGATTATTGTACTAACATGTATGTGTTGAGATAGTTGATATGTACTTGAATGTAGTCGATAGTTGTAGCATTATATCTAACGACTATGAATTATGACATGATTGTCTGTAAAAGTTGAATTCAAATTGATAAATATGATTGTCTTGATATTTTAAACATGTGGTTGAGATGTGTGAGCATGATGCAGGGAATTGCATGGAAAGAGAGATTGCCATGAATCGTGAAGAAGGTTGAGGCTGAGCTTTCCCTTGGATGCACTAGGAACCATGGGGATTGAGTCATGGTATTTGTTGTTAGTCTTGTGCTTTTGGTATTTTGCGTTTTTATTGTACTTTGTTTGTAGATCTGTTTATGTATAGAGTATGGCCATACCACTTTGTTTGCGGAGTCGTGTTGTTATTGGTTTTCATGATTTTCTTATTGTTGTTATTTCTGTTCTTGCCTTTTATGTTTTGAGTCTGGGGAATTGGTTGGGAAAGAGGAGAGTTGATGGAAATTGGGAGAGATTTGTCGAACCCAACCAATGATATAAGACCTAGATGAAGCTCCACACAGGAGTAAGCGCAGCAAAAGGTAAGACTATGACAGTTGCTTGGACTGGTTGGGTCTATTGTGGTAAATGGACAGTAGCAGTGCAGACATAAGAAAGGTAACCATAAAAGGTAAAGTAAATGGATCTAAGGTGTTAGCTACCTTGGCTATGTTGGAAATTATTATTATCAATATCTTGCATGTTGTGCATGAATAAAGGAAGTTCTCTTAACCTTGACCTTATGTTATTTGACAATTTTCTTATGATCATGATTATGTTGATGTTTAAATATGTATACATGTATGTATGTATGTATGTTGTTTTCTAATAGGATCATGATTGTTTTATGCTAACATCTATATACGTATGTATGTATCCATGTATCTATGTTACTATATGATGGGGTCGTCAAGGATCATTCTTGTGGAGTGATGATTGCTTATGCAGGAGAATGACATGAAGAGGTTACTGGTCTAACAAGGAATCAATTGGGAAGAATAGTCACGATAAATATACGTGGTCAATATCATGTGGATATGATTTGATATTGTATACTTTTATTATGCCTATGTCTATGTTATAACAAGTAATGTTGAAGGATACATCAACAAAGTGAAAGCAGGATGATCTGCGACACGCTAGGATAAGCATGGACGAGATACTGGAAGCAAGGTTTCTTGGTAAGGACAATGTGGTTTTTTGTGTGTGGTGCTATTGTTCTGAATACATTGTATATGTTGTACATGTTGCATATATGATGTGTGCATTTGTGGTGTTGTGTATACATAGCATGTGTACATGTTATTTATACAATGTTATTTACAGGATGGTACAAATAGGGTTGTGCGAATATTGCATATGGGGTGTTGTATACATATTGTGTTGTCTTCATCACATATATGTGACATGTGTGCATATGGTTTTATGTACATGTTGGATATGTAGTGTTGTGTACAGATGATGCTATGTACGTGTTGGATACGCAGTGCTTTGTACACTTGGTGTTCATGCATGTTGTACATATGGTGTTATGTACATATGGTGTTGTGTGCATGATTGTACAAGTGGTGTTGTGAGCATATGGTGTTGTGTACATGTTGTACATTGGGTGTTATGAGCATGCAGTGTTATGTACATGACGTGCATGTGATGCTATGTACATATGGTGTCAGGTACACATCGTGCATGTGGTACTGTGTACATGTGGTATTGTGTACACATTGTATAGTGGTGTAGTGTACATGTGGCATTGTGTACACATTGTGAAGGTGGCGTCGTGTACATGTGATGTTGTGAACACATTGTGTAGGTGGTACTATGTACATGTTCTACATATGGTACTAGTGTACGTGTGATATTGTGTGCATGTCGTCGATGTTGTGTTATGGGCATGCGGTATTATGTATATGCATCATGTAGTCATGGTATTGTGGCGTGTGTACTCATTGTGTAGTACTCTATGTAGGTACATGTATTGGGTGGTATTTCACATCGAGTATAGATGATGCATTGTGTTGTACACTAGGTGTAGGTGTATGTGTTGTATGTCAGGTGTAGATGCACGTATTGCATGCTGTTGTATGCCATGTGGTTGTATGTGTGTGATGCACACTATGTGTCTATGCACATGGTTGAGGAGAAGGCACTGCATGTTTCTTGAGTGTAGCAACCGATCCGGAGTGTGTATGGAACAAAGACAAAGGTAGAAGCTAAGGATTGAGGAAAGGATAAGTATCATCATTTTATTTCAATTTTATTATGCATGTGATTTATGACTATGGTCTATGATGATTATATGTGATTTATGATTTTTCTTTATGATGGTTACATTTGATCTATGATTTTGATCTATGATGGTTGTGTTTTGAGCTAACCTGAAGTGATATTTTTATACATGTTGATTTGTTCAAAGATGCTAGTTTGACTTCTTGTGACAGGAAGCAAACAGGATTCCAAGTGTACCTTATTGACGAGCTACCAATGAGGTATGGTGTGAATTTATTTTAAAATTGAAAGAAGCTATGTGCATGGTACAGGAATCATGAACATGCTCGATTTGGTAGTTGAAATCAACTACAAGAATTAGCATCTTGATATGGTGGTTTGGTGGTTGCTTGGTAATTTCTTTATGATGGTTTAGTATTTGATTTATGTTGGTTTAGTATATGCTTTGTGGTGATTGATATATGCTTTATGATCATTGATATATTCTTTATGATGATTTCATATATGCTTTATGTTGATTGATACATGCTATATGATGTTTTGATATATGCCTTATGATGTTTTGATATATGCCTTATGATGTTTTGATAAATGCTATATGATGATTAGTGTATGATTGATATATGTTTGGTATATGATTTGGCATATGTTTTGGTATATATATTTTGATGATGTTTTTATGTGTACACCCATGTATGGATGTAAATACTGTAACGAGTTTTGTTATAGAGCTCCACTATGCGGTATTGGTGTTACGTTATTATGCTATCATGTGGTTATATTATCATGATGTTATGATGTCATATGAGTTTTCTTGAGAAGGATGATCATTGTAAATACTGTAATGAGCTATTTTATAAAGCTCCATTATGCGGTATGTTGTCATGTTTCCATGATGTTTTGATTTTGAGCAGATCTTTCATTCTAAATACTACAATGAGCTATGTTATAAAGCTCCATGGGAAGTATGTTTTGTTTTCAGAAGTCTTGTTGGTTACAGGTGTCATTGAACATCAAGGACAGTGTTCCCCCAAGGGGGAGGATTTCGTAATAGCCCTAGTGAAAATTCCATGTAAAAATATATAAATACGATGGATGATGGCAAACTATTCCAAGCTGAATGGTGGGCATGACATCCTAGTGGGTGTTCATTTCATTGTTTATGGCTAAGGAAATTGGAAAAGGCAATGGCTAAGGCATTAAAGAGGAAAAAAGGTATTTTGGCACATTTATTTATGAAAATAATGGAAATTAGGAGAAAAGGAAGGTGAAAGGTCACATGTTGCATGTGAGGAGGAAATTGAAGGAAAATAATGGAAAATGAAGAAAATAGAGGCCTCAATAATAAAAAGGATTTTGAGGATCAATGGGGAAGCTTTTATCAGTTTAGTTTTGGAGCTCTCTCATTATTCTCTCTCTCTCTCTCATACTCTTGGTTACTTAGAGTTTTCTTGGATTACTCTTGGAGGGGGTGGCATACTTGGATTCTTGGAGCAAGAAGGCAAAGGAAGAACAAGAAAGTGCAAGAAGGCATTGACATCAACAGATACATCATATTTTCTTGCAGGTATCGAGTTGCATGTATGATTTCTTCACTAGTTTTGGCATGCATGACACATGCTTGTGGTTTCTTGGTTATGGTTTTTCATTGGCATGGAGGATGGTTGGGATTGACAGTGGATTGCCTAGCTCTGCCATTTCCTGGATAGCCATGGTGATTGTGGGTTTACTTTCATTGCATTGTTTTGGTTGGTTCTCATTTTTCCATAGCTTGGGTTGAGTTACTAGTCTTGGAAGCCTTGTAACAACTTCGGTTGAGTTACTAGTCTTGGAAGCCCTGTAACAACTTCGGTTGAGTTACTAGTCTTGGAAGCCATGGCTGGACAAATGTGCTGGAAGCCCTTGGTGGGTTGAGTTACTAGTCCTGGAAGACTTGGTAGGACAAGCACTATAGAAACCTTGGAAGGCTTGGATGGAGACCAATATGATGATGGCTTTTGGTGATGTCCAATCGTGAGGTGGAATCACTATTTGATGGGTTGAGGTGGGTGGCCTCTGGAAGCCCTACATGATTTTTGATTGATGTTTTCTATGAGATCTGACATTCATGCTTGGAATATGGCACGGGGATGATTGGCTGAAGAGATACTTGGCTCAGCCAATCTATGGTTGGGTGGAATGTGGTAGTCCCATCTCCAGTCGGTTCATTGCATTTATTAATGAAAAAAATTATTCCCTTGATTTTCATGTGCAAATGTACTAATGTATATATGGATTTTGATGGTTGATATATTTATTGTATTTTTGTTCCTATTATGTTGTTTATATGCACATTTACCCTGGAGGTTGTTACAGATCCATCTTAATCACAAATCTAGTGAACAATTACAGGAATCAAACATATTGTGGTGCAAACCTTTTTTAGAGTACAAAACTCGAAAAAAGTTTTACACCTTGAGAGATTTGATCCCTCTAGGCACTTTTTAGATGCAAGATTAAAATGGATATATACAAACACACACACACACACAAACACTTAAAAAATGGTCGAAATGTAGAATAGTGAAATTATTAAAAATGATTTAACTATAAGAATTTTTTTTAATTTTTTCTTTTATGTATATGTGTGTGTGAGAGAGAGAAAGGGATACATTGAAAGATTTTACTAATATGGGCACTCGATTATTTTATTTATGAACCAGATTGTTCACATTAAAATGATATTTTTTGTTAATATATTTTTGAATACACATAAATATTACTTAATTATTCTATTCATGGTGATGGGCCTGCCAACATGTCAGGGGATCTCCCTGGTAAGAAGTCCCAACTAGAGCTCAGACCGTTTGGTGTAGGAGTCCCAACAGTGCGTCATATGGTATCGCCTTGACCGAGGTTACGCATAGAGGAAAGTAAGATTTCCCTGTTGGTAGCAAGGGTGTGACATATGCAGCAAGTCAAGGAAGGCGCATGAGTAGTTCTAACACACGGAGGGTGATGTGAGTGTGCCCCTCTGAAACCTATGAAATCACAGAGCTAGAAGGGAACACACAAGAAAATATGCATCACAAACTAGAAGTCAAGTAAGCTAGCAATCCAAAGTGATGGTTAAACCAACAACACATTTCAGTAAGATTCATACATACTTATATAAGAAAGACATACATGCATGCGTAAGCAAACAAATACATATATCATTTAAAGTAAACAAGATAACACAAATACAATATGACATATGCATGAAATGTGTTGGCTTTGTTTTATTAAGAAGTGAAAGTTCCAGTCATACAATACAATTGTTACCAACCAATAGCTCCAATAGCAGAATGTTACAGTCACTATCGCCTGCTCCTCCAAAGAAATATATTAGCTCTGCATAGTGTAGAAGCCAAGGCTCATTACAGTACCCTCCAATATTTCTCTAAGATACTACTATCAGAAGCTTGGCTGACCAAAAGCCTCTACAATGAGTTATGAGGGACTATATAGAGCAAAGAGTGGGGTGGCCCTTGACATTGCCCTTTGTGACTATTCATCTGCCCTCATCTATTCATTTACTCTATGACTGTTACGTCCAACTATTGACACTTGAACATCCACTTGACAAGACGTTCCATATAATCTAGACATGTACCCATGTGAGACAAAATAGGCTTGAGAAAGCCATGCAAGACATCACTACGATTCAGAGAACTATGGGAAGACCATCTCTTCGACATCCTCATGATGGTCGATGGTGGCGAACTAATGCCAAGCCTGGTAGTCCATGATGGTGTCCGTGTACTTTGTGTTGACATCTTTCTAGAAACAAACTCCCACCTCTGTTGCATCTGGGTAAACTGGTCTAGCTCCTTTGTCCAACTCGTCTAATAACATGTGCATCATTACCTTGAGTGCGATCGGACCAATGACATACTGATGCATGGTTTCTGCACTGATCACCAAATCTGTGTTGGTGGCTATGTGCATCAACTTGTCAATGTATGAGTCAAGCTCTAGTCAGACATGTGCCTTTGTCTTTGCCTTGGTGAGTGTCCCAATAGATGGGATCGCATGTGCACACACAACAACATCCACACTCCTAAATACCCATGCATGGGAAGCTTACAAACTAGTGATGAGCTGTGGGAGATCTTCATAGTTCTGGATCTGACTCTGAATGCGTTCCTTCAGCTAGACTACTCTGGGCTTCATCATCTTGGGCAAGTTTAATGGGACTCCCTTTTATCTCATTTTCCATGTTTGCATGTAGTTAATAGCAGTATGCATGTTTAACAAGATACGTGCTCTCTTAGCACATCCCTGTTGCCAACCTATGAGATGGACAATTGCCTTATGCACATGTACCAAACATAAAATACAATGCCTACATGACTGTCTTAAGGGAGGATGCTTCATCCAGTATCACCTTCTTCAACTTTTCTCGAGTGGATGCTATAACCAGTTCTCCTCCTTGCTTGGTCATTTGTAACTCCTTAAGCATTCGCTCATTCTCTTCTATCAAGAACCGAACGCTTGAGCTAGTGGCTTTGACATATGCTCTGGTAGCATCAACTAATGTTGTTGGATGCTTGCACACTTTCGGCAAGATCACTCATTCTTCAAACTGCATAGGAGATGTGTTGTCATCGAGAGTAGACACTCTATGTGATTGCAAAACTCTACGCTATGACTCGTTAAATGATATGTTATGCATCTCTCCTTCTAGATTATCTTCAAGGTTCTGAGTATCTCCTTGGTCTCTTGGGACTTTCTTTGCTTTCGGACCCGGTGAAGCTGGTGGGTTGAACTCTTGGTGGTAAGGCATGAAGTCGATGTCTTGTTCTAAATCTTGCTACTCCATATCTGTATCCATCTTCTTAAGTCCTTGTTCAATCTCTTGAGGTGGGTTAACCTCTTGGTGGTAAGGCATGAAGTCGATGTCTTGTTCTAAATCTTCTTGCTCCATATCTGTATCCATCTTCTTAAGTCCTTGTTCAATCTCTTGAGCGAAGTCCTGCTCCTACGACTTCTCACCCTTCCTGCTTGGTGCTAGTCGTTCGAATGATTTTAATACCTATACAGGTGTAGTTTCATCTATTTGTACATGTTGCACCCCCTTATGTACCTATTCTTACTGCACTTCCTTCTCATGTATGCACTGCTCTTATTCCTTTTGGAGTTTCTCCTTCAACTCATGTAACTGCTTCTCTATTTCCTCCATCCTTTGTTTTTGTCTTTGCCTTTACATGATCATATTGTTGCGTTGTTACCTCTTCGTCTCTATTGCCAAATATTCTTTCTGCACAAGTGGGTCTCCTATGAACTTGCAACTTTGTTCTGTCTCTGTGCTCTCAATAATCTTCGTCTTACCTTTGTCGTGCGCCGATATGTTTACCTCTACTGCCACTGTTGTTGTTGCTCTCTTAGATGCTACTTCGCTAACCATTCCACAACGATGCCAACCATTTCATTGGGCCTCGAGAAGCCATAACAATATCTCCATGGGTCTTCCTCCACCAAACAACATGCCCCATGGATCTACTAGAACTATACTCATGTGCAGTGATCTTTCACAATACAATACGGGGCATACAAATTGAAGCTTCGGACGTCGAAAGGATATTTCTTGATCTCCTTTGTTTCGACATCTACATGATTGAGGTTCCATATGTCATACAACCTGATCCAAATTGGAAGAGTGGGCCAAGGTGCCTTCTTCTTCCGTTGTAGCCTAGCTGACAGTCTTACCAAGATGTGGTATCATACTTCTTGCATGATGAGCTTGTCCATGGAAAACTTTGGCAAAACATGTGGAGGCTTCTCCACATTGTACATCCATATGAAGGAGTCAGATGGTGAGGCATACCAATTTGATATGTCAATGAGTGCCTCCATTGTTGCCTTCAACATGCAAGGTGGATCCTGCTCCAATATCATATTGTACACCGGGGTGAAAAAATGATCTCATAGTTGTGTGATAACTCCTCTAAAGTTGCATTTAGAAAAAATTTTACAATAAGTATTCACAGAGGTCTATTTTGATGTCATGGAGCCTAGGAATTCTTGACGGCAACAAATTGCATCCAATATGTAAGTGGAAATGTATATGTCTACTTACTGACCTTTGGGTGACTACCGAGCTCCTGTTACCTGTTCCTTTAGCCTGTGATCCAACATGTTGGACCAGATGCATGATTTTCCTTCACTAGCTAGTTGGTCCAACATGATCAACCAACTTTACAGGAAGGTCTTTGTGCTCCTTTGGTGATACAAGCAACATGAAAAGATGACCAAGTATTGATACACCTTCCGCAGTATCTTCGTCTTGTAAATATGAGAGGTTCGGCATGTGAAAGACATCATGGAGGAATGAGTATGATGGAATCCATGATAGATGTGCAAAGGTTCAAAACTAGATGACACGACACAGCTTGTCATCTAGACCGCCCTCTAGCGCCATAAATGTTGATGGTGCTAGACCCGCCAACATGTCAGGGAATCTCCCCAATAAGAAATCCCAAATAGACCTCAGATTGTTTGGTGTACGAGTCCCAACAGTGGGTTGTATGGTATCGCCTTGAACGCGGTTGCACACAGAGGCAAGTGAGATGTCCCTATTGGTAGTAAGGCTGTTACATATGTAGCAAGTCAAGGAAGGTGCATGAGCAGTTCTAACACATGGAGGGTGATGTGAGTGTGCCCCTTGGAAACCTGTGAAAGAATAGAGTTAGGAAGGGAACACACAAGAAAAGATGCATCACAAATTGGAAAGCGAGTAAGTGAGAAATCCAAAGTGATGGTTAAACCAACAACACATTTCAGTAAGATTCATACATACTTATATAGGAAATCCATACATGCATGCGTAAGCAAAAAGATACATATATCATTTAGAGTAATCAAGATAGATGAGATACAATATGACATATGCATGAAAGATGTTGACTCTATTATATTAAGACGTTAAAGTTCCACTCCTATAATACAACCATGACCAACCACTAGTTCGAATAGCAGAACGTTACAGTCACTATCACTTGTTGCTCCAAAGAGATACACTAGCTCTTCACAGTGGAGAAGCCAAGGCTCGTTACAATAACATCAAAGCTTCCTATAAGATATTCCTATCGGAAGCTTGGCTAACCAAAAGCCTCTACAATGAGTTATGAGGGACAATATATAGCAAAGGGTGGGGTGGCCCTTGAAATTCTCATTTATGGCTGTTCATCTACCCTCATGACTCTTCATCTACTCTATGACTATTACATCCAACTATTAACACTTGAAATTCCACTTGACAAGATGTTACATACAATCTGCACATGTACCCATGTGAGATAAAATAGTCTTCAACAAGCCATGAAAGACATCACTATGATGCAGACAACTGCTGGAAGACCAACTCTTTGACATCATCACGATGTTCAACGGTGGTGAGCTAATGCCAAGCCTGGTAGTCCACGCTGGTGTCTGTGTACTCTGTGGTGACATCTTTCTAGAAACAAACTCTCACCTCCATTGCATCGGGGTACACAGTTCTAGCTCCTTTGTCCAACTTTTCTAATAGCATGTGCATTGTTGTCTTCAGTGTGGCCGGACCAACGACATACCGATGCATGGTGTCTGCACTGATCACCAGGTCTACGTTGCTGGCTATGTGCATCAACCGGTTAATGTATGAGTCAAGATCCAGTTGGACTTGTGTCTTTATATTTGCCTTGGTGAGTGTCGCAATAGATGGGATTGCATGTGCATGCACAACAACATCCATACTCCTGAATACGCTTGCATCGGAAGCCTTTAGACTAGTGATGAGCTGTGGGAGATATTCATAGTTCCAGATCTGAATCTGGATGTGTGCCTTTAGCTCGACGACTCTGGGCTTCATCATCTTGGGCAAGTGTAACGAGGCTCCCTTGTATCTCATTGTCCATGTTTTCATAGTCAATAGTAGTATGCACGTCTGACAAGATAAATTCTCTTCTAGCACATGGCGGCTACCAACCATTGGGACGGACAATTGCCTTATGCATGGTACCAAACTTGGAATACAATGCCCACATGACTGACTCAAGGGACAATACTTCATCCAGTATCGCCTTCTTCAACTCAAATCAGGTGGATGTTGTAACTAGTTCTCCTTCCTGCTTTGCTGTCTGTAACTCCTTATCCATTCGCTCGTTCTCTACTATCAAGAAGCAAACACTCGAGCTAGTGGCTTGGGCATATGCTTTGGTAGCATTGACCAATGTTTCTGGATGCTTGTGCACATTAGACACGATCACTCATTCTTCAAACTGTGCATGAGTTGTGTTTTCATTCAGAGTAGACACTCTACATGATTACACAACTCTATGTCGTGACTCGTCGAATGATATGTTGTGCATCTCTCCTTCCAGATTGTCTCTAAGGATCTTAATATCTCCTTGGTCACTTGGGACTTGCTCTGCTTCCAGATTTGGTGAAGCTAGTGGGTCGACCTCTTGGTTGTAAGGCATGAGATCGATGCCTTGCTCTAACTCTTGTTGCTCTATATCTGTATCCATCTTCTCAAGAGATTGTTCAATCTCTTGAGCTACGTCCCGCTCCTATGACTGCTCACCCTACCTTCTTGGTGCCAATTGTTTGGATGATTCTACTACCTATATGCATGTAGTTTCATCTGTTTATGCATGTTGCACCCCCTATTGTACATGTTCTTGTTGCACTTCCTTCTCCTATCTATGCATCTCCTGTTCCTTGCAGAGTTTCTCCTTCCACTCATGCAACTCCTTCACTATTTCCTCCATCCATTATTTTTCTCTCTCCCTTTGCACGGTCCTCCTGTCGCATTGTTGCCTCTTCTCCTATATTGCCAAAGCTTCCTTCTGCATAAGTGGGTCTGTTCTGAACTTGCAGCTTTGTTCCCACTCTGCACTATTGACAATATTCCTATTGCATTTATCATGCACTAGTATGTTTACCTCTGTTACTGCTGGTAGTGGTGCTCTCCTAGATGCTGCTTCACTAACCATTCCATAGCGATGACGACCGGTTCACTGGGCATGGAGAAGATGTAGCAATATCTCCATGGGTCTTCCTCTACCTAATGACATGCCCCGTGCATCCATTGGAATTGTACTCTCATGCAGTGATATTTCAAAATACAATGTGGGTCATACGGATTGAAGCTTTAGACATCGAAAGGATATTTTTTGATCTCCTTTGTTTCGACATTTGCATGCTTCAGGTTCCATATCTTGTACAAACCAATCCATAATGGAAGAGTGGGCCAAGGTGCCTTCTTCTTTCAGTGGAACCTTGCTAACAGTCCTACCAAGATGTGGTGTGATACTTCTTGCTTGACGAGCTTGTCCATGGAAAACTTTGGCAAAACATGCGGAGGCTTCTCTGTGTTGTACATCCATATGAATGTATTAGACGGTGAGGCATACCAATCTGCTATGTCGATCAGTGCCTCGATTGTTTCCTTTGACATGCAAGGTGGATATTACCTAAATATCATCTACAATGGGGGTGAGAAAATGATTTGAGAGTAGTGTGATAGCTCCTTTGAAGCTGCATTTGGACAACATTTTACAATAAATATTCACAGAGGTCTCGACTGATGTCCATGCCCACTTCAAAATTGGGAATTCCTGATGGGCACAAATTACATCAAAGATGTAAGCGGACATCTAGATTTGCTGACCTTTGCGCAGCTGCTGAGATCCTGTTACCTGTTCCTTCAACCTATAAACCAACATGTTGGACCAGTTGCATGCTTTGCCTTCATTGGCCAGTTAGTCCAACGCGATCACCCAACTCTACAGGAAGGTCTTCGTGCTCGCTTCTCCATACAAGAGACATTCTAAGATTACCAAGTATTGATATGCCTTCCATAATATCTTCGTCTTGTAAATTTGGTTGGGTGTCATCCTGAATTTCGCTGGTTCCTTCACCTAGTTCTTCAAGACATCCCTGGAGTTGGCATTGCTGCTAGGCATGTTGAAGGGTGTTTCCATGGTGATCACTTGCTTTGAAAAAAGGTACATCTACTGATAATCTTATACCCTAAAGGTAGAAATCTCCATCCTGCTAACACTTCTCAATGTCATCATCTTGGGATTAGTGTGCGAGACGATCCAATGTATCATGTTCGCACATGGGAATGTGGGATACTTGCATGTAATCCGGTACAAGCTGGACTTGTGAATGTTCACATGACTTGGAAGCCTTTAATATATTCGCCAAATGTGCTTGAGAATGCATCATTAACCTCTTTCCATTTCAGCTTGTTGTTGTTGTTTACGATCAACTTGGTGTCTTCATAGATTGGCAAACCTGTAGACACTCGCTCAACTGTTTCTCCAATCGAGCTTCTGTCGGTGTCCTTTGATCTTTCTCTCTAGGAGGCCATTGATCCTAAACTGCTGGGAGATGGATGAACACCTACTATATCTAAAGACATGGCGACGTGCATGGCAATAAATATGTCAGCGAAAACCAAAGCAAACTTGGGGAATAACAAGAAACATAACTGGGGATTGACTCAAAAGGATTGCATAATTTTCACTCGGGGGTTGGTAGACTGACTGTTGAAATTGTGCAAAAGGTAGCCCAGACTGTTAGGAGGTTGGTTGACTGCAGGAATTGTACAATGCATAATTTCAGCTGGCAAGTGATGCAAACCTAGGGACTGCATTGCACAATTTTCTAGGCCAACAGTCACTGCCTCTCAGAAGTGCACAAAGAAATAATGGAGGGTAGTCACTAGTGAGAATTTTGAATTTTATGGGAGGAAGGTAGAGCCTTCCCTCTCAGAATTGTGCAATCTTGCCTTGGCAAGGCAGACAGAGTCCGGGCCAAGGTTGCCGAGACCCGCTGATGGGAAACTAAAAGCAAATGAAGATGTGAACGTATGGAGATACTGAGCGTAAGTAGTAGTGAATAATCATGCATGCAAACAATGAATGCAAGATTCAAAAATAGAACAACATGCATGTGTGTGAAACAAGTCGCTGAATCAACGACTCTTCATGCAAAATAGTGGCATGCATGCAACAGCAACGAGATGCTAACGAAAGCTGAAATGGTACTTGTACAAGCTAACATGCATGCAAAAGGAAACAAGGGTTCGCATAAATCAAGCAGGAAACACTCACATAAGTTAAAACACAAAAAGGGACAGAAATGTTGCAAAAGACAAGTAAAGAAGACTTACCCTAAAATAACTGAGCTGGACGTGTCGAAGATTCCTGGATGTGCTGTGGGATGTTATATATCGAAGATCTATGTGAATAATGAGATCTGAAGTGTCAAAGAAATAAGTTTGAGGCTTATGATGTGCATGCCACAAATCTTGGAAAAAGTGACACTTAGAGGAAAGTTTTAAAACAATCTTTGGATGTAACCTCCAGCTGCTAAAAATAGCTCCCTAAAATCTAGGGATGCTCTTTGGATGTTGATTTTTGATATTACTTGGAAAAATTAGCCCATGCATGCAAATCATGTTTTCTCGGTCCCGTGTGTAACCGGTCAACCTGAGGGCACATGCAACAGCCTACTTGACTGAGGGAAATTTTTTCTCAATTTCTTGGAGGAAGCTAGGCTAGTTGTCGAGAGGGATTGTGCAATTTCTGGGATGAGCAGCTGACTCCTACCCAAAATTGTGGAATTTTTGCGCTAAGCATCATTGCTAGGCGAGATTCGTAGTTTTCACTAGGAAGGTTGTCTAACTGGATTGCGCAGTGTCTGAGCACAGCATGCTGACAGTCGGATTTGCATAATTTCTAGAGGGAAGACTAGTTCCCCTGCAGAATTGTGCGATTTCCTGAGGGAGATGTGCAGCCAGTAGTTGGGCCAAGTTTGGGGAGGCATCTTGTGAAGAGAGGGAAGCAAGCTATCATGCACAGACCGACACGCTGCTAGAAAACCAATGAAGCTCATGTACTTGATAGTGTAAGACATGTTGCTGAGGATGGTTGGTAGGGATGCTCCAAAACGAAGCTAAGGCAAAATTTTGGAGGGTGGTTGTAGCTACTACAATACCTTCATATTATTTTTTCTATGACCCGCATTGAAATTTATAATAATAATTATTATTATTTAAATGTTCTATATTAATTTTATGTTGAGAATTAAGAAATTGAATATCTTTCACTTATTACGTTTATGAAGTAAATGAATTTTCTATTTTAATAAAAAAAATTAGATACTAAATTATTTTATTATGTCCAACAATTTTTTTTTGTAAATTGAAGCTTTTATATTACTCAACAAAACACAAAAGCACACATTGGTAACTACCTTCATGCATAATCACTCCTTCACCCGACACAAAATATTGGAGGACTCAAAACCCTCTTCATAAAATATTTAATAATATCAGACACTAATCATGTTCAAGAATAAATTAAATAGTTAGGAAATTTCTTTTCAAACATTTGGTATAAAAATAAGGACATCGTCAATACCATAAGAAGAGCTAGAACTAGAAATGAAGCTAGAGCCCTTACAATAAGCTCCTAAGTTACTAGCAAGAAGGCTTATCAACCATAAGTTCAAGAGGTCACATATAAGCTAGCTAATTTTCTTAGAAAGAATGATATTTAAACCTCTTTCAAGCTCTTGTCAACCATAAGACAAAAGATGAGATCAGCTAAAGACCGTCTGGATTTCCTCCAACAAAATGATGTTTATAAAGTCATATGTTGATGTGGGAAATGTTATGTTGGAGAGGTAGGAAGATCCTTCACAATAAGACTCAAATAACATGGCATGAACATAAAAAATGGTAGAACTCGGTCTTCAATTCTTGCAAATCACTCAGCGAAAACATGTTACCATGTTTTCCATCAAGACCCTCAGATAATCACTAAAGAAAAGCATTTATATAAGCACAAGATTCGTAAATCCCTTGAAATTATAAGGCATCCTCATAGCCTTTATAGAGATGGGGGTTTGGAAGTAAGGAGTTGGATTCCATTACTCACCAAGACCCCATAATTCACAGACAAGATTAAACCATTTTCCCTCATCCCCTTTCCCCCTTTTTACCCCATTAACCCTCTCCCTCCACCCCTCTCACTTCCATTCATCCCCCCTCTTAACAAAATTTCACTTCATAACCTTTCATTATTCCTTCCCTACCTTCCTTAATATTCCTAAACTAATAACTAAAAATATTCATCCCTATGATAATAAAATACTAATATTCTATGAAAAGATTGAAGTGAATTTAATAGTGCCTTAATAATGACTATTAACTTTCATATTCTTTAATTTATAATCACTAATAAAATAATATATTAATTATCACTAACTATAATATTTATATATTCCCTAATAATTAAAACTTTATTATCTATATGATTAAACAATTCTATATATCAATAACTTTTATATTAACTTTATTAACTTAATTATTGTTAATCTATAAAGTTAATAATAAAATTATTAGCTTTGTTATTAGTATTATTAATTAACTTCTTATTAGCAATACATAATAATATTTACTAATAATGATAATAATTAATATTGATAATAATAAAAGATTATTAATTGTATCATTATTGATAATTATTCCTAATAAAACTATAATAATAATAATTTCTATTAACAATATCATTTTCTAATATATTCCCCATAATAATTTAATGATTTATATCTTCATAATCTCTTTAAATTATGGTTGGATGGTCAACTCTTTCTTTGTTTTCGTCCTTCCATTTTACATCTATTACCCTTCATATAAGCTCTTCTCCGTGGATTTGTCTTGACGATGAGACTGGTTATAGATTTCAAATGTCGACACCAAAATGGCTTTTATGGATCATATTCTGAATTCTCAAAATAGTCAAAACATAGATACATATATTTTCATGACATCTCCCCTTGGAGTATGTTTCTCTTTTCGATAAATTTACAAGCTAGACTTAAACTCAAAAGCCGTCATGTAAGCCCTAATGCAATGAAAAATCAACATAGTTGTGCATAGATGCCAACAACACGAGCATTTCCCCACAATTCATTAAATTACCAACCAATAACCATTTCATAGAAGGTGTTGTCCCTTAAGAAACCAATTTCTAGGTTGTGGAGAAATTGTGCTTAAGACATTAAAATTTGTTATGCATGTCACTTATTTGTATAATATATCTTCATTTGAGAGGTCTGAAGGACTTGAGCTTAAACCCTTAATATTTAGCTGATATGAAAGTCTCAAGATGCCATGTGATGCTGAATATAAATGCTATGTGAAGAATATTTTGAGAAATTAAAGAGAATATGTTTTGTTTGACAGAAACTATTATCTAGAACTTAGAAGAAATATAGAGAAAGGAGTTTTAAATATGGGAGCGCTATTTTAAAGAATTATAACTTTATTCACATAAGCAAACAAAGACCTGCAACTTCATTACCATATTTAAAGAGAGGAAGAGACATAATGACACATAATAGAGAAATTACAAAATCATACCCAACATTGTATGGAAAAATCATGATTCTTTCATTAATCATCAACTTATCATGTACAAAATAGTATAGTCTTCAGATTCTTCAAAATTCGCACCTTTCTTCTATAATTTTCCCTCTTTTTATACATCATGAGATAGTTGGTAACTACCAAAACTATCAAACTACTTAACTATTTTCTAATTGTCTAAAGTGAAAAGGAATTAAATTATGATTGATGATTGTTGATCATTGTTCGAATCTATGGCTTGAGTAGGTGGTCATGTTGGTTTATCTTTTGTCTGCTCTATCATCCATTCTTTACATTTTCTCCACAATGGTACATTTGAATTTGGTGCTTCTTCCAATTTGTCGAGTGCTATTCTGCATGTTATAATCCTACTATAAGTAGGCTTATCTGTAAACAAAGCCTTAACCATCCACAAAAGCTTAAAATATTTATTAAGGTAATTCACAATAGTGTCTCCCTTCAATAGTGTTGTCTTTTCATGAGTGTTGTCGACTTTTTTTTTCCCTCAACTAGCAAAATATCATATGTTTTCCATGGCAAGAAGTTTCCTTGTAGATCCCAGCAAGAGCGAAGCCCAGCTCTAACCCTTTTATCAAATAGGATGTTAAACTTCGAAACTGCTTCCTTTATCTCCTTTATCTTCTTCTCAATAATATTTCTGTAAACATTTCTGACAATCATATTGTTAAAATCTATTGCACATAACATTCTGTCTGGAATTTCATGCTCCTTTAGTTCTGACGCAGAATTAGAATTAATAAAATATGTCATTCTCTTTGCAAACTTTGATCTGTCTAAATATTTCTGCTTATTTTTCATCACCACACTTTCCATGTCTCAGACAATTTCTTTCTCATCAAACATTGTTGAGCTAATTTATGTGACTAAATTAACGCAAGTATTTATTATCAATCTGGGCTTGTGAAACTTGGAGGCAAATCCACTATTTGTGAAGATCAAGTATAACCAAACTTTGAAAGATAAATGATTAAAAACTTAAGGGAAGATATATCCTAAAACTCTTGATTCAATCAGCTTAAAAGAGGAAACATTGGAAGAGTTCTTGACTCAAGAAGTCTGCTCTCACCTCAGTTATGACTTAGTGAATTAGAGATTATAATCAAAGACCCAAGATGCATAAATCATACATGAAAAAGGCTCTTAACTTAAGAGACATTCAAGGTTTTCCATAATAACTCATTCATCCCAAGATATAAATCTAAATGGAAACAAACTATTTTCATGTAAATAAAAGAGACTAATTCTAATTCACCATTTCATAGAGAGAATGTCCAACTTGAACACTTACTTGCCAACTCAATTAGATGATGAATAAACCATTAACAAATGAAATCAATCACTATTCATAACCATGCTGCAATCTGAAATAAGACTTTGAAAAACTAAAGCTATCATCAACCAGATTTGCAATGAAATAAAACTAGTCTAATTTGGAAGTGTACTTAGCTTGGTGTGGGGGCCCTCCACCCTTGCCTCGCACACTTATGAAGACGATATTAGAATATTTATATCAGTCAAACATCCATGTATTGATCAGCAAAATGAAAGTAACACAAGTCTCCAACTTAAGTCTTCAAACCAAAAATATTACAGCATAAAAGTATCAAATGTCAAGTGTGTTGAGCCATCAAAGTGTGGCTCTTAAATAACGAGTTCATGAAACGAAATGATCTGAAATCACTCTAAAAAACATATCTATCCTAATCCACCTATCCAAGTCGAATACAACTCCCTTATCCCAAGAAATATGACTAATATCAGGGGATCCCAAAACAACCCTATTTAGATGGGATTTCTGGATGACTAGTCATGATTGACTAGCTCCAAAAAGGCATAATAAAACTCGTTCTACTGAAACCAAGCATAGGTGGCTTGGTCCTAGTTCCCAAGCCTCCTATTCATGCATCCCATTCATCCTGAAGTGGCCTGCATCCATATCAACCATGAAGTGATTACGGGAATTTCTTAAAACTGCCAAAATTGCACTTAAACTCAAACTTTAATAAAAACTTTAGAAATTGATTAATTAAAGTTAAAATCCTATTTAGACACCAAATATTCATTAAAATGAAATGGATGAAGTGAAAATGAAGGATAAATGGATAGCTAGGTAAGTTTCTGAAAGCAAAATAAGATCAAAACTGAGGCCCAACATCTCTCCCATGCTTATGATCAAGCATGTCCCCATGCTTGCTTGTTTCTCTTGGACCTTCTGCCCTCTGAAGTAGATGTTGTGCCTGCTACTGGTTCCCTGTTCAAACAATCAAAATCTGATTCCTGCCTTGCCTTTAACATTGCTGCCTTAACCTTTTGTTTTTCATACTTAGCTTGCCACATGTTTTTGTCTTTCAGCCACTTGAATGCCTGTTTGGAAAGCAATTCATTTCTCCTTTTCAACCTGCTTATTTCTTCCTGTAATTTGTCATTTGATTTCATTAGCTTTGCATTGTCTTTTTTCTGTGCCTTATTCTCTGATTTTAATTGCTTTTCCACAATTTTGCTTATTTCAATCTGATCTGTTAAGTCTCGGATTATGGCCAAGTTAATTTCTTTTTCAAAATCCTGAGTGGTTTTCATTAATGATTCTCCTGCATCATTATCATATATGGAATCTCTTTCAAGGGGTTCTTGTGCTGTATCCTGTTCTTCTGGTTTCCTAGGGGAATATGCTTCTACTTCTTTTTCAAAATCAATAGAATTCCTATTCCTAGAAACAGACATAACAAATGTTTCGGTCTCATGTAAGGCCATGTTTTTGGCTCTTGTTCTAGGATATAGGGGATAATTCATCATACTTTTGGTTTCCTGCTGTACCTTGTCCTGTATCTCAATAAGCTGCTCAGTAAAATGATTTTTATGCATGAATTATTTCCATTCTAACCCCTTTGATTTCACCTGATGTTCCACCAAGATTTTGATCAGCCCCTGATGATATATTTGTGTTGCCCTTGGATTATGCTCCTGTTTCACCGTGTCAATCATTTTCACAAGAATTTTGTATAGGAAATATGGCAAGTTTATTCTATCATCCCCTCTGATATGCTGCAGTAATCTAACATGATATAGATGAGCAATGCTATACTGACGATCACAAGTCAAAAATTTCTGAATAATCAAAACCAGTTCCCCCCATGGTTCATTGAAGCACTCCCTGGGTATCCCCTTAGCTCTATCAAATGTGCCCTTTCGGTTCTTTTCGAGGAAGAAAGTCCAGGCTTTCTCCTTGAAATGTAAACCTTTATGATATTTTTCTCCTATCATAGGCAACTCTAAGGCTTGGGCTAAGAACTCTTGAGTTACAGGGATACTGACTTCTCCTACTTGAGTTCGATCTTGGCTGAAGTTATTGATGAATTTTTTTTTTATTTGCTCAGAATGTCCATTGAACTTCTGGAGAAATCCTATCATTCCTGGCTGATATAATTTTTCTACTGTTTCCTTTCCCCAATTCTCTATATGAAATCTGGGTTCTACCCGGTTTGTCATGATTTCTGTGAACCAGTCAATGTAATCCTCGGCTGTTACTAACTTCATTTAACAAAAATTATGAATATTGTTTTTAAATGAAATTGTAGAAGCAACGAGGCTTACCTTCCCCTTCTAACTCAGCTTTGATCTGTTTGACTCTGTCTTCTTTATCCTCTGTTGTCTTTCCTCTGCACAAACTCTGTTTCAACTCCCTGTTTAAGGCAACCAATACCTGAATATCCTGTGTTAATACACTATCCTCTATTTGTTTGTGTGAAAAGTAAATATTCAGGCAACAATAACGATGTTTACTGAGCTAAAATTAACATGAGTTACTGTGCATTTTAAAAAACTCAAAAAACTTTGGCTCTCGGCCTCTTAACAGTTCCTCAAAACATTCTCTGTTTATTCACAATGGAAAAACATGACTGTCTAATGCAAAAGTTTCTCTCGGGCTCTTAAAAATTCCAACAAATATTGACTGTTTTAATGCGTAAATTGCACTGGCCTTTTAAGAAATTCTAAAAAAAATGACTGTGTACACAAGCAAACTGTTCTCGGCCTCAATCCTCTCATCAACATTTTACAAAAACATCACTGTATGTAAAGACTGCAGACACGTTATGAGCCTAGAGGGCTATTCACATGCGCTCAGCCTCTGCTCATAACAAATGGCAAATAGAAATTTTTTTAAAAAAACTCAGTCTATGAACCCTCGGCCTCAAGGCACAACAGTGCAACGTTGTCTTTCAACAAAGATTTGCAGTCAATACTATATGTTTGAGGACAATTCTACGCATTTCAATGGCACAAACATATCCACAGTGAAATATGAGCGCGTTTGACTCGTTTTAACATACAAACTACAACGTTCCTCTGTTCCTTTGTGACATACCTCCTGGCATATATCAATGCACATCTGTTACAACTCACATATATATACATCAGCACATCTAAAATCTTAATTTAATGCATATACAACACTCTGTTCGATGGCAACCACGTATTCACAAACCCTATGTTCTTTGGCGTTCTTGGTTTGACAGCCGATGACAATGGCGCACTATAAAAATATGTTCACATGCATATCATCAAAACATAGCTTCTCGGCAAACAATAAATAAAACCATAGTTTCAACAAACAGTCTTCATAAATACAACAACCCTTAAGCTCAGCGTTCAACGACCTCTCCGCGTTGGATGCATTAGATTTCTCATTGATGCATGCAACTTAAATGTTGGCCGACTATTATGGTTTTCACGCCAAATCTATGCATTAAAATTGATTCAATCTTTTTCTACGTGTTATGGACTGTGAGTTATCTCGGTTTTGCAGTTACCTGGCTGTCACGGGCCGCATGGATGCAAAAACAAATCTTTGAATCCCTTCTTCCTCGGGCAGTCAAACTGGTGGCAAAGAGGGAAACCCTGTGAGTAATGCGGACTTGTTCTTATCTACAGTCGCCGAGCGGAAAATATTCAAGTTCTTACCTTCCAACGTTCGGCTTTCTCCAGACTTCCTCTTTAAAATCACTTCTCGGCTCACTCCTTCTGCCTTTTTCTTGGTATCAAACCATCTCTGAGCTCTGGCAATGAAGAATGTAGGTTTGAACGACGCAGGGGCGGTTATTTCATGACCGTTTCTTCCCTGTACCCTGCGGTTCATTGCTGGTGGTGTGGTTAGCTGGCCGTTCTCATTGACTCAGTCTCCCGACTAAGTCATGAGGATGGACGTATAGCTATTCCAAACACTCATTCTCCACCGTTTCCATTCAACCAATACCGTCGGACGGCCATGACACCGTGTCACCTACCGGATCATTTGTTGGTCTGCGTTGATTACCCATTTACCGCTGCTGTATGGTTGATTATGGCCGCTTTCATGACAATGATATCTCGTTTGTATTACCTGGCCGTAGCACCACTGTGTGATAATTATCATATGGCGTGTGCAATTGTGCCATAAACCATTCTTTTTCATTCCATACGATTTAATCATAACTTTGTTTAAACCTTATTTCTCCTTTGTATTGGAATGTTTGATGCGTTTGATATACATATATATCATAACGTTGCAATAGATATACGCCAATTTCACTTACCATTATCGTTGCATGCTTACGACCTCCCTTATATCACCATTATATTGCGCCCGCGGTCCTTGTATTACTATGTTATATGCTGTTGATTTTTTGGATATGCGCCTTAGGGTATATAGATATGTCTCCATGTTGTATGTGCAATTCTTTTATAACCCTTTTCTTTTGATATATGCACATTTTATATAACCATTGCCATTTGATATATGCGCATTTCCATTCCCTTTTGTAACATTATTAGGTTATGCTTTTTAAAATAATGTTAGCGCCTTATAACCTATAATGTTCATGTTTCATGCTTTAATACTTTAGCGCATACTTTTTATAGCTTTTATAATTTTAAAAATGACCATTGGGGTCATGTTTTAAAATTATAACCATTCTAATGCTCTGAGTTCATGTGCAGGTAAAAGAGTGGTCCCAGTTTGATCTTTTTGCGTTTAAGGACAAATACCTAGGGAAATTTTATGTGAATGAAATGAAATAGGAATAGGGAATGTAGGGTATATTGGGGAATGAATATCAATGAATATTGGCAGATACTAACTTCAATTGAAATCAAAACTAGAAGTTTCTAAAAAAAAATTGAAATTCAAGCACAAAAATGGCATATGAATATACTCCCTTGCTGTTGTTTGTGCAGGTGGAATGTTGGATGTTGTTTGTACAGGTAGAGTGAAATCCAAAATGTGTTGGATAGATGAAAAGTAGACTTTTTTATTACTGCTTCTTGTTCACTATATTCTCTTGCTTGAATTGTTCAGGTCCCTTTGAATAATATCTTGCATTCAGGTCCCTCTGCAATGCTTCTGGTATTATTTGATCTGCTGCAACTAGTTTGCTTTAGGTCCCTCTGCAATATTTTTCTTCTCAGGTCCCTCTGCAATGCTTCTGGTATATTATGTCAGCTCTGATCTGGTTCTGCTGCAACAAGTTTGCTTCAGGTCCCTTCTGTAATGATGTTTCAACTCAGGTCCCTTCTGGTTCTACTGCAACATATTTGCTTCAGGTTCAAAGTGGACAACAAAATCCTTTAGCTGTAACAGCTAAAGGCTTGCTATAAGCCTCTCCCCTATTGAATGTTTGACTTGTCCTCAAGTCAATTGTTGAGAGGTCCTGCATTGAAATTGTGTAAGAGTAGTAAAACAAGAAT